>KZ107847.1:0-48596 GCA_002116315.1 Epicoccum nigrum | reverse complement strand
GGCTGGATACATTCACCATGAGTGTCAATTTGGTCTGTGGGGTTTTTCTCCAGATTCATTTTCTTGTATTTCGGTTTGTTTCTTCGTTTCTTTGTTTGTTCTGTCCTTCCTTTGTTCTTTCTTTCCGTTTTTCTATTAACCTGCTGCTGGGGTGGTGGCCCCCCTTCCTACCGGTAATTGGGTACCGAGAGGCCCCCCCCCCCCCCCCCCCCCCCCCCCCCCCCCCTTCGCGCCGGGTCATCTATCGCGCCAGGCTGCTGCCGCGGGACGGAACACCTCCGCCTGCGGATCGAGCGGGCGCGCCGACGGGCTGGCAGCACTGCTACCTCTGTTTCTCCCACCAGTATGTGCCGAGTCGCTCGACGAGTTCCTGGTGCCGTGTGTCTTCGTGCTCGTCGCAGGTGGTGAGTGCGTGGATGGGGTGCTGAGGCTGATGTTCGCCGCCTCCTTCTCCTCCTCCTCCTCCTTGCCGCCGCGTCCTGCCAGGTTATCGAACCAGTTGCGCCCGAACTGCGGCGCGAACTGCTCGTTCACCTCCTCGTTGCGGATTCTGTCGTACAGCCGCGGGTATCTCTCCTTTAGTTCGAGCAACTCAGATGCAGTAGCAGAAGCCGTGGATGATGTTTGGAGGCCCTCAGGGGCGCCGCACGCAGATTCCTCCGCCTCACTGCTTGACCTGGACGTGCCAGCCAACGCGGATTCCTCGATGGTGACCGAGGCTGGAGCTAGTGTGGACGCCGCCCTCGCCTGTTTGCCGAACGCCTTCACAGCGGCATACACATACCTATTGCTCTCGCCGAGACAGCGCCACAGCGTCTCGACTTCGACCGCGAACAGCCGCTTGGAGCGCAGGCGCCTGCTGATTTCCATATCCACGCGGTACGCGTCTCGCTTCAGGCCGAGCAGGTCCATCGTCTGTGCCAGCGTGCACGCAGCGAAGAGGTTCTTCGGGATGGCCAGGGGACGCATGGTCGACATGGTGGCGTGTTTGCAGGCACGCGTCATCCAGGCGACAAGTATGGTGAGCGCGGATGAGCTGGCAATTGTGGACGGGAGGACGAGGGACTGCTGTGTTGGTGGGCCGGCCCAGCCGGTGTTGTCCTGGCGCGAGATTGTATGGAGGTACCGCGATACGACGGAGCGGCCGAGGAAGAGGACGAGCAGCTTCTTGGGGACCGCCAGGCAAAGGATGGGGCCGGTGTTGCTGCCAGAGTGGATATCTAGGACAGGTCCGCTGAGGGCGTTGAGTTTCCGTTCAGGCTGGACGTGCGGGAGTAGACTGTGGACAGTGTGGAGGTGGCGGATGCTCTCTATGTCAGGGTATCGGTGGTGAAGTTGGGTATTGATATGCGAGTCACGGGCTGGGATGAGCTGATAGTTGGGATATAGGTACCCCGCATGTTCACTGACGTGATAGGGTGCTGGGGCCTGGAGGCGCTCGCTCTGGTGGGCGGCTTGAAAGGCGAGGTACCGGCCTACGATATCATCCTGTCCGTAAACTCCACTGTACATGTAGGGTGCAACAGATCTCTCTTCGTCGGTATCGTAGGTCTCGTAATCGCTGGATGCGCCACCAGAGTACGATAGTGCATTGTCGTCATACAAGTAGTCGTTGCCAAGAGATTTTGATGGCGACGTGAGATCCGTCTGAGAGGCAGCCGGTGCTGAGGCATCTAGATAAGTACAGCTGAAGTCGTCGTGGGGAAATACCTCATGTGGCCCAGAATTTTTGGGCAACTTGGACATTTTGGTTGGGTGGATCCTGGCTGCGGTAACGATAGTGTTAGTAAGGAAAGCTCGTGTAAGAGTGATGGAGACTTTGACTATGCGACGACCTTTTGGGGAGTCCAGCCACGTGAGCCTAGCGACTTCCAGGCTTTCTCCTTATTTTTGGAATGGCGCTGCTCAACAGGTGCGACTGCAGAGGCCAAAGCAACAGCTGGAGTCACGTGAACAGTCGCTTGAGCCAGAGTCGCAACTGAAGCCAAAGCCTCGTCTTACGCGACTGATGCGACAGGCTGACTAGAGTGTCGGGTTCTGAGTCTGATAGGTAGGTGAAGAATTCTCCAGAGAGATAACCACGCTGGTGGTCACCCAAGCCGTACTGTTTTCCGCTTGTTGAAATCAAGGCTGAGGACATAGCCGGATGTCAGTCAACTTTACCGCAATGGCAATGGGCGGTGGTGTTGGCGATGTGTCGGGTTTTATGGTGCGCAGAGTTCATCGTTGTGATTTGCCCGTTTTAACTCCAATAACGGCATTGGGCCAATCGGTGTGAGTTTGTGAAGCTGTATTGTGAATTAGAGTCTTTCCGGCGCACATCGCAGTGAATCTGGACGTATTTTCTCTTCTTACTAGATCTTGCAGCAGAAATCGTGTCTCCTTCAGAGGCTTGCGTTGCTTCACCGTCATCAGGGTCGAATGTATCGATGAGTGTGCGCGATGTGTTTGAAGGACTGGTCGACGTTCAGAGGCTTGGAGTTAGCACAGGGGCCGTGGCTACGCTGTGTAGTAGTAATCAGAGCACAACGATTAAGCACTCTCCGAACGCCTTTGAATCTCTTGGTAACCTCATAGCTTCTGGTGGTATTACTTAAGACGAAACGTGACTAGAAACTGCTTGTCACAGTGTGATGAGTTCGCGTTTGCGATGAGCCTCGGGTGAAGAGCTTATGAACTTGACAAACCGAGACATGGTATTTCATAGGGCGCTCGGCAATAGAGAGTTTGTCGCTAAGCGCGAGGATGAGATGGGTCCAGCTGTCGGAGGTTGTTATTCCTCACGTTATCAACAATCGTTGTTCTCGTATCGATGACGTCACGCGGCTTCCTAATCTTCTGACACAACACATGTTCTCGCTCCTCTTCCTACCAGTGCTGCAAACTACAGTCAAAAGTGATACTAGGAGAAGCATTTATTTGATCGATTAACTACAAAGCCGAGAGCAATATATACATAACTGGTCCCCCGATCTGATCTCGACTTCAAGCATAGACCGCCATGATTCATTGATTAAACACCTAGGTAGAATGATGCCGCAAGCAGGTTACCAGGCATTACTATAGATACATGTCAGAGATCTCAGAATAGCCGTGTTCCTGCGCGTCCATCGGCTTGGTAGGCTTGTGTTACCGGAAGTCAACATCATGCGTCGACTTATATGATTGCCGAGAAGGGCGTTGAGAAAATGAAAAACGACTAGAAGAATGTCGGCCACAAGAAAAGCGAATGCGAATATATGGTGTGTTGTCATGCGCTGTCTCTGCGAGTTCAAAATGTTGCATTGTGGATCGACAAAATCCCCAGTGTGTACCCGCGTTCCTCTTCGGCAGATTCACTGACATCCTCGTTGTTTACAGTTATTCCCGGCGAAGCTTCGTAGACACTGTAAACTACGTGGCATCAATTGGTGTGGTCGAAATAAGAAGCGGGAATGGCATGGTTTCCCTAATTCCGGAAGTCATATCAATCACATTCGGGAAGAGATTACCAATCATCATCTGAAAAATCCTCATCCTCATCATCTGAAAGATCCTCCCAGTCATCATCAGAAAGATAATCCAACTCATCCCAAGTTTCGACTTCAATCAAAGGATGAAACAGCTTGAGTGTTTGACCGATGATATAGTTGGCCACATAGCGGATATCGATGTTCCCGTTAACCAGTTCTCTGAACAACCACGACTCCCAACAATCGTACAAGAAAAACGGCAATAGCGTGCCGAGACTTCTCAAGATGTAGAAGAGCTCGGAAATTGCTGGGACTAGGAGACTTCTCAAGATGTTGTGGATCTCGGCGATTGTTGTGATTAGGAAGGCGGCGCTGATGCAGACCACGATGAAGGATCCTGCGAAGTTGATGATCTGGGAAACGGAGCTCATGATGACTGTGAATAACATCTGAGGAGTGCCGTGATTTTTTTTCGAGGACCGTAAAGCATGCTTGAGGTATAAATTGTAAGGGGCTGCTTTATTGGTAGTTGCAGACTTGAGAAGTTTGATGAGGTTTGAAGTGCGAGGAGTTGCTTGATTGGAGATTGTGGGCTTGAGAAGCTACTTTACGAGCCTTTGTGATCAATATGGGAGACGAACTGGGAGATACGGGCCAGGGGCACGCGCAAAATTATACTTTGGTGCTGCATTTGAATGTTTCGCATTTACTCACCTTGGTTGGCTTAAAATCCATGGTTGATCCTTTGAGATGCTGATATCGTAGACCCGGGACCCAATGGAATGCATTCACGATAAGTGATTCAGCCAGAAAAGTGTCGGCATTTGTCTCAGTTTTCTATGTTCGCAATTCAAAATCAATGTAGGGGATGAATTGATGTACGTCACCTACACTTCTCTATAGCCGAACAACACTATCACCCGAACTGCACAGTACGATTTTCTTCTTCAATCTCTAATCCCTCCAGAGCCTTTTCACACTATTAAAAAGGTACTTCAAACACGTCCGACACAAGACTTCTAAATCGAACACACCATCTGCACTGCACTTACCTACTACCTCATGTGCTGCAGCGCCCTAACATCCGTCCTCCCCACCTTCAGATACTTGCTCCACATCCAATCCAGTTAGATATCGCGACACCAATATCACTATAAGCTCCACCGTTCCTTGCGGAAGCTAGCGAATGCAGGCTTGAGATGGATGCTGGTGGGTATCCTCTACAAGACTGGTGTGGTACCTCGCCGGATGATAGAGCGGTCTCCGATATACGATACGTGGCAAGAGCAACATAATACTCTTCTGAACATGCTACTAGCTGCGAGTGTTGTGTCGGCGTGGTGATAAAGAAGCAAATGGCTCGTTGAGAGGCAAGATGCTGGGATATCGTACTTTTGTACTGCAAACCATGGAGGATTTGTGGGTAAAGAAATGCTACAAGAGACGTTAGTAATTTACGTGTCTTCTTTTCGTGTATGGTGCGTCGTAAACAAAGCTGATGTCTTCACTTTTCACTGCGGAAAAAAGACGCGCGCATAACTGGAGCCTACACTGACTGTCTGCAGCTCAGTGAAAGCTCCTAATTTATCCACTATATAATCCCAATTCTTCGCCGTATTTTCATATAAGGATCCTGGGGTTCCATTCGTTAGGATAAACACTCACTCACCCTCCCTCAGAATATCCGACGACGGCTCGGGCGCTCGCTGGTTGAGCGGTTGTGAGCGGTCGAGGTTGGGACAGCGCCCCAGCTTAGGATATACCTGTTGGACGACCCAAAGGAAATCCAGAATGTCCTGCCTATCGCAGCCGATCGGCCAGCTTCTGGCTATCCAGCGATCGGCCTGCTCCTGGTCCTAGTGGTGTGCGGCTGAGTGATCCGGAGTTCGAGTCTCCGGCCCCGCGAAGGGATTCTCTTTTTGCATATTTTTTTTGCTCTAAGCTTTCACTTCAGATGCGGCTGTTGCACAGCCACTGGATCGAACCAACAGGCAGATTGGTGGCATGAAGAGCTCCCAGACCTAGGTATTCGAGGCACACATTTGTGAGCCTAGGGTCGTGTACCTTCTACAAATTCGCCGTCCAACATCACACCACCTCCCCGGCCTCCTTCCTCTCCTCCCTCAGCGCATTCTTCACGATAGCCCCACACATCTTTGCATACGGGTTCGTCCTCACACTCATCTCCCTCGCCGCCTCGTCACCATACCGTGCTGCAGCTGCAAAATCGCCCGATGCCATCTCTTCCAACTCGCTCTTCCCCAGACCGCGCAACGTAGTTCCCGTTTCGCTAGCTTTCAGGTACAGGAACGCGCGGTGCGAGTAAGCCGTGCGCAGGATGCGCGCTTGGTACTCTGATACTGGAGCTGTAGGCGAAGAGGCTGGTAAGGAGAGGTGAATGGCACGGGCGAGATCTGTAAAGAGGGACTCGATGTCTGCTTCTGGTGATGAAAATATATGGCTTTCTGCTGGAACCGTTGCTTCGATTTTAAGCCGGCGCAGCATGGCGCGATTGACGAACGCACTTGGGTAGGTCGGGTGTAAAGCAATGATTCTGTCGAGATCCCCTATCCCTGAACCTATTGTCTCCAGACTGGATTCCTTTGATGTGCGGCGGACTATATCGTTTTGTTGTGTTTCGAGCTCGGATAATTGTGAGTCTGGGATCGTGGGGTGGGAAGGTAGTGTGGCGTCTATGGCAGATGCATCCTTTGACTTTGCTACTGAAGATGGGAGTGTTTCAGGGTCGAAAAGTGCATTCAAGATGCGCGCGTCGTTCGCCGAGAGTGACGTGTTAATGGTATCCACGGCCATCGTTGCTGATGTTCAGAGACGATAAGGGTTTTGAGACTTGCGTAGAATAGGTCGAGAGCGAAAAAGTCGATATACTATCAAATATGTGGTCGGGGAGGTTATCTGAGAGTCTGTCTTGAGATATCTGAATAACGCTTGATAGCACTTGGCGCATATAGGAAGTTCGGCTCAACACCTGTCGGACCGGGCAGCAGCGGATATTGAGGTCCGTAACCCGAAGCGGTTAGCTCATTCCCCAAACGGTGCACTATAGCTGTCTACTCCTACGCCGCAAACACGACCACAATCTTGTGAATTTCTACATCCGTAAAGATGGAAGTGAAGGCCTGATATGAATTTTGTAAGTGCAATACAATCCGCAAGCAGGCAAAGTCTTTCACGTATCGCGCGCTCATATTCGCACTGCACCGGATAAGGACGGACGGACATTAGCGGTCGAACAAAGTCACTTCAGGGAAGGCACCGCACGTGCTCTCGGCATAAGGACATCTGATGACGGGATATGATAAAAGTCGCATCGATTGTACGATCTCGGTTCCTGAAGGAAGGAAAAGAGGAGCACCCTGAAACCCTGATAGATAAAGAAGGCTACCATCCGCCCATAACAATTCAACAAACAAACGTTAATTCATCCCCCTACCAAACATTCAACTCTCTTTCTCAACTTTGACACAATGGCGCCTGCAGCTATATCGCCACCCGGCTCCCCGGTTCCCTCTGCTACTTCCTCCACAGATCTATCCTCGTACCGTGGGTATCACCATGTGCACTGGTACGTCGGCAACGCCAAGCAAGCCGCATCGTTCTACATCTCGCGCATGGGCTTTGAGAAGGTCGCGTATCGCGGGCTAGAGACTGGATCGCGAACAACCGCATCTCACGTTGTACGAAACGGCAATGTAACTTTCATTCTGACTTCGCCGCTCCGCTGCCTCGAGCAAAGTCACCGCTTCAGTGAGGAGGATGCACAGCAATTGAAGGAGATCCACGAGCACCAGGAGCGCCACGGTGATGCCGTCAAGGATGTCGCCTTCGAGGTCGACAACGTTGATGCCATCTACAACGCCGCTGTTTCTGCTGGTGGCATCTCCATCGCTGCGCCACACGATGTCTCCGATGAGCACGGCACCGTTAGGCTCGCCACTATCCGCACATATGGTGACACAACACACACCCTGATCCAGAAGTCGACATACAACGGTATCTTCCTCCCTGGGTATCGCGCAGAGGTCAAGCCATTCGACTCATTGAACCGTTTCTTGCCTTCGATCACCCTCGAGGCTATCGACCACTGCGTCGGCAACCAAGACTGGGATGAGATGGAGAACGCATGCGACTACTATGAGAAGGTCCTGGGCTTCCACCGCTTCTGGAGTGTCGACGACAAAGACATTTGCACCGAGTATTCGGCGTTGAAGTCCATCGTCATGAGCTCGCCAAACGAGGTCGTCAAGATGCCCATCAACGAGCCCGCCAAGGGGAAAAAGCAGTCGCAGATCGAGGAGTACGTAGACTTCTATGGCGGCCCCGGTGTACAGCACATTGCACTTCGCACCGACAACATTATCGGCGCTATCACAAACCTGAAGGCACGAGGCGTCGAGTTCATCAAGGTGCCCGAGACATACTACGATAACATGAAGATGCGACTCAAGAAGGCCGGGCTCACACTCAACGAGGACTTCGAGACGCTGAAGAGTCTGGATATCTTGATCGACTTCGATGAGGGTGGTTACTTGCTGCAGCTGTTCACCAAGCACCTGATGGACAGGCCGACGGTCTTCATTGAAATCATCCAACGTAACAACTTCAGTGGCTTCGGTGCGGGTAACTTCAAGAGCTTGTTCGAGGCGATCGAGAGGGAACAGGAGCTTCGCGGCAACCTAGTATGAGTAATGGTGGTTGGTGGACTGAAAATTGTTTATAAGCTAGGCATTGAAGGCGTTTGGAAGTTCCTATACCAATTCAGCGATACTACTCTTCTTATCCAATACTCCAGTCTGGATGATCGTGTCCAGAGATTTTTCAATAAGTCGTGATCAAGCAGCGGAACTGCCTTCACACGCTACTCGCTGAGCAGACATAGGCCAGCTTTAGATCTTGCAGAGACTACAGGTATATGCTAACCCGTGATGTCTGTTACGGTACATATTTACTGTGTATTGCAGTCTCCTTCTATCAGTCTTGAGACACCGTTGAAATTTCTGGAGTTGTTTCAATAATGTATTGCTTCAAACTCAGGGCTCATCTAGATTATTCAGACCCCGTCTGCGTATCCATCCCATCGCAACTTTGCTCAGCCTGCAAACAAACGGACAACACTATTGACTCTTGCTGAAACCAAGCTCATAAAGGAAACCCAACACAAGCTTTCCGTGTTGAAGAACATGTTGGGGATCAATGTGCTCAATGGTGTCGTTAGCAGTATGAATGTATGGGTTGCGGTATTCGAAAGCAGCCTCGAAGATGAACGAAGCAGGGAAGCCGTTTCTTGTAGCAGAGCCGTGATCAGAGCAAGCATATCCGCAGGTACTGTTGACGCGTGCAATATCGGTATACTATCATGCTTGTTAAACTCTGTTATACCTCCATGAGAGAACTGTATGCTTACCTCGTCAATGACGCGAGCAACGTAATCGTTGAGCTCGGGGTTGGTGTTGTCGGTGATCAGACCAAAGCTCTCAGGCTTACCGGCATCAATCGTTCCTTTAGAGTAACCGACCATATCTTGGTTCAACATAGCCCAAACGTCCTTGCCGGCATTGGCGTACTGAGTGAAGATATCCTGGCTACCGCGAAGACCGCCCTCCTCGGCCGCGTACCAGTGAAACTCGATGGTGTTTTGTAGCTTGCTAGGCCCAAAGTCCTTGTCAGACAGGAGGACACGCAGTGACTCGAGCAGAAGGAAGGAGCCGGATGCGTTGTCATCAACACCGGGAGCCCGTGCTTCCAGACGGTTTGCACCGTTGACAGAGTCCAGATGGGCACCAACGATGACAGTTCTGTCACTACGTCCGGGTACAGTGACAACAATGGACTTTTGGGGCCAGAGCGCGTGTGGGAAAGCCTTAGCAGTGACACCTTCTTTCTTTGATTTCAAAACCACGTCCTGGATCTGGGCAAGGAGCCACTCAGATGCTTGAGTGCCTGTCACGGTCTCCGAGAAGCGTGTATGATAAGTCGCATACTGCTCGAGGTTTTTCCTGATGTTGTCCCAAGTCAACTTAGGGAAAAGACGTTTGACGTTTTCTTCGTATTTAAATTTCGATGGGTATGGTGCTGAGACTTTGACAGCCTTGACCTCAGTGTTAAACCCAGTGATATCGAAGAAATGACTGCCACAGCCTCCACTCTATTCCAGTCAGTCCTGGCAAAGCTAGAGGTTCTCATTAACTTACAGAAGAGAGCTCCCATCGCTCTTCCTCGGTGATCTGCACAGTCTGTCCAGGTGCAGTCTCGATTGTGAACAAAGCTCGGGGCTTGATGTGCTCGGGCTCTGCTACAACAGCGGCTGCACAAGCAGCGGCAATGAGAGTAAAGGTCTTCATATCTGGACAGCGATTGACGTGTTTTCAAGGGCACCGGGTATTTGAGGTTCTCCACACTACAACCGACGCGATAGACTGATATAAATACTGACAGTGGCGAGCCTACGTACTGTGGATATCAATCGGCCATGCAGTCAGCAAATACAGGATTAGCTATATCGGCTCACACAGCGGGAGAGTATTCGGTTGTAATAGATTACCATACATGTAGTTTATGGTCCTAATCGGCCTCTTTTCTAGATTCTATTATCGACTAGGTATAGTCAGCCTCTCTGACCTCGGTACAGCGGGCGAGACGATGCGTTCATCCTTGTCCCTCTCGTAAGATCATGCTGTAGGCGGTGTTTTCGCAAGCAAGGTCGTTTGTACCAAGATCAGGAACACATCGAAGGCACCAATGAATGGGCGTGCATATTCCAGGGTGGTTCTCGGCGTTCTTGTCAATGCGGAGCCCACGGCGAAATGTCTTGTCGACTGCCTAAATGGATTTAGTAATTGATTGGGACGGTTGACAGCATGTGTGTTCTCGTTGCCGACTGCAAATATCTGCATTCTTTGCATGATCGTGTGTTCGAACAATGCCACTTTCCCGTATAGGCAGTGATTGGTACTTTCGTAACTTCGAGAGTTTAACAGTCCCAGGATATTCCAACAACCACAGCACCACAGCCACGCAGTAGAAGCGTCAAGGTAGACAAAAGTGACACCTATAGTAGTGTACAATCAGCAAGTGAAGTCATTATTACCCTCGTGGTCGCATGCTCCAAGTGTGTTGGGTGGGGACTCTTAAATTTTCGGGAGTACGAAAGTATGATGGAGATGGACGGCTGGCGGCCGACAAACACGCTAGGAACACGTGGTACGTCACCACCACTTTGAGCTTCATTTTAACTCATGTCACGCTCCCTACGTCTCTCTTACCAAAAATGAATCTTGATACCACCCAGATTTTGACTTGCATCACAGAATGTATCGATGTGGCGATTGCTTGAACTGGGAGGCGTCATGTTACATTCACATCAGATGGATGCCATCAAGCGTTTTTAGCCGTCACCTTGTTCAAAGAAACCCACACCTGTGCGCCTCTGTTGTGCGCGTTGAAACTTGAAAATCCTGGCTTGAGACCTTAAGCGACATATAGCCAAATTGACAGCAGAATAAACGTCTAAAGAGTTGATGGAGAGACATTTTTCCGAGCGGCATCTGTCGTAGCCAGACGGGGTGGGGTAATCGTGCTCTTCACCATCGTGCTCTTCACCATCGTGCTCTTCACCATCGTGCTCTTCACCATCATGCTCTTCACCTCATGCCCGATGGGTCAACCAATCAGCGTTGGATACGTACCCCGTGCGCAGCTTTCACTTTCACTACCAGCGAAAGCCCCATCAAATCCACTTGCTCATGCTCGATCTCAGCAACCACCTGCATACTACCTTCTGCCACCACATTTGTTATCGTCCCACCATTTCGTAATTCCTCCAATGTACTCAATGTACTATGCCTAAATTCTCCCAGTTTTACTCTGCAACCGAGGCGGAAGCAGCAGCCACTGTTCGCCAACTCGTCCCTCAGCAGCCAGAGGGCGCATCGCCTTTTAATGATGATGAACTGTCGAACTATCTCAGCCGTACTCCCGCTGTTACTTTCTGCTCGCGCAACGACGTTTGCCAGCCACTCTTCCGCCTCCAGCCAACTACACAATCTATTGGCAAGCTTCTGAACGAACCAAGATTCGGTGTTCATGAGCGACGCATATTTCGAGAAAAGCATGTTGTATATGCAAGTAGTTCAGAGGATTCCGTGAATTGGAAGGCCAGAAGCCGCACACCAAGCTCAGATGAACCATCAACACGGGAAGAGCAGCCTCCTTCTTCGACTGCAAGCCCGAAGATTGAGGCTTCGACTATAGACGATGGTTTGGAACATGGACGAGGGTCTGTGTCAGCACTCCTCCGGATGAGATCATGGGAGTGTGAGAGTATACTGACATCTAGTAGGCCCGAGCCTGCACGGGGAAAACACAAGAGCAATGTCGTTCAGATTCCTGAGTTCCGCCCTTACTACACGCAAGACACTCTGCAGAACATGAACACCCAATTCTCGAAGTGGTCGTACGATCTCAAGGAAGGCGTGACTGCGCTTCCTTTTGTGATAGCACAAGCCCCGGTTACCACACACGAGCAACTTGTCGAAGCTGATAAGAGTGCCTGGGTGACAAGCTTTGATGTTATCGACGGAGACATACTGAATAGCCAAATCAAGGCCAAGGTACCGTTCAAACGCGAGCAGGATGGTCAACTCTGCGACAAGACCATCATCTTGGCGCTGATGTATCCTGTCATGGGTGAGGAGCGAGCCATCTGGAGGAAGGACGTGGAGTCCACCAGTGGTCCAGACGGCATACCCAGCTGGGAAATAGTGATGCGCGACATGAGACAAGCATCGAAACTGGGAATACAGGTGGACATCAACGAGGTGTACATACGAGAGGCCAGGTGCCCTGACGTGCCTATCTGTACTGACGACGATTTCCTGGACGCACTCAGGTACCTCACAAGCCAAAGGTGCACCAACGCCACGCTGGTGCTTGACAAGCCACGCTCTGCGGCAGGGAAGTTTGCCGTTGTATTGCAGCCCGAAATTCCACACAGGATTAGCATGCCTCTTGAGAGAGACTCTGGATCCAAGCGTGCCGCGCTCATTGCTAAGAGCAAAGCTACGAAGGACAGCTGGCTTGTCGTGAGCAAGTCTGTCGGTCAGAGACGATCAGCCCTGCAGAAGAATAAGAACCGCAAATCGATCATGCCATCTCCGCCGCCTACTCCAAAGAGTCAAGAGCTAACGCCAAAGCCAGAATCGCAGCCGGAACAGCAGAAGCAAAAGCCTACAATCATGATCTTCGGTAAAAATTTGGGAGATGAGAGGCGTGCAGTTGATTCTGCGTTGAATAACAAGAGAATCAACTTCGACAGCAATCGAGAGATGGAGGCGTGGATGGCGCAGTTACGCAAGGCAGACAACACTACGCATGAGGGACGGGTCCCTGGAGAGACTAAGGTAAATAGCATCCGCCCTCCAGAGAGCGAGCGCTGCTGACACCTTGCAGAACCATGGAGATGGACCTAAGGTGACAGGTCGACTAAAAGGGAAGGCGAGAAAGACTACCAAGAGTGACAACGCGCGATAAAAGCTGGATTTGAGCTCCACCGCAGTTGATTTCAAGGTCGTTTCGTGATGGTACGCTGGTATTGACGCTCGCCGTAATCATCGCAGTGTATCTAGACTCTGATTAAAGAAGCGCGTCTGATGTTCAGTGTTGATCCCAAAAAGCTGTAGCATGGTGACTGTTTGTTGAGTTGTTTTGCAGGAGCTCTCAGGCCTACAGCCGAGCTACAGATCCGAGCCTGCCCCGCATTAGCCGCAGACTCAGCACCGTGAGCCGTCGGAGAACTGCGCGGGACCATCCTCTGTGTATAATTGAGCAGCCCTATTTGGCGATACACTCGATGGTAGTTTTCTACACAGGATAGACAATATCACTCTACTTGAGATCGCGGCGCTCTAGTCTAACCGCCCGCCCTGCAAAAAGAGCCCTCGGTATTTCACGCTTCGGCAAACACATCCCCGGCCCCACCAGCGGCCCTACCCACTTTACTTCCAGTCATTGCCGCTGCCCGTCTTAACAGCTTTGTTCCTGCGCCATCCGCGCATCACTCCATCAGCCTGAGAAATGACCACAACCCAGGAGCCCAACGCCGCCCTTGGTGCACTGGACGCGTCTTCGGCCAGTAAGAAGCGGACCCACCCCGACGACTTCAAGCGCGCATACAAGGCGTGCATTAATTGCCGGCAGCGTAAGGCGAAATGCATACTAGGTACTGGACCAGATGGTGGTGAGCTCAAGCCACCGTGCCAAAGATGCAAGCGAGAGATGCGAGAATGCATTTTTCGGTCCGAGCGTTCATGGGTGAAGAGACGCAAGCCTGGGGAGACCAGGGGAGAGGAAGAGGAAGAAGAGGTCTCGAGGCTGCAGACGCAGACGCAGACGCAGACGCAGACGCAGCCTGCAGGTCCCCGCCCATCTGTATCCGCACGTGCACACACTCTGCCGTCACCAGCTCAGCGGTCATCTATATCAGGAGGCCATGGTTTTACACCTGTGCAAAGTCCCTATCTCAACGGGCACTCACATCGTTCTGATCACCTGTCACCGCCTGCTCAGCTTCGCCGGGTGTCGTCTTCTCAACCAGACCTCGCTCACTCTGTCATGAGGACTGTTGTCTCTAGCGGCAGTGATGCATTGAACCTTCTCTTCGAGGCTGCAAACCATCGCGATGCTATCGACAACCAAGAAGCGAACGGGTCCCAGGCGTACGAGACACCGCGGTCAGGACCGTCCGGTGGGTACGATGCTGGGTCACCTTTCCACACGTTCCGAGCACAGCCAGTGCAGATGTCAACGCCCTCGCCGGAGACTTTGAAGATATGGACGTCGTGTCGATTCGTGCAAATGGGCTGGTTCTCAGCGCATGAAGCTGTAACCTATGTTGACTTGTTCTTCAAGAACTGCTCACCCCTATCACCAATCCTTGGCGACTTCTACTCACACCACGAGAACCATTACTCGCTCATAGCCCTTGATCCATTCTTGTGTGTCACAATTCTGATGATCTCGTCTCGTTACAACATCTTGCCGGGAGTAGGCGGTGCATCGCGCGGGTACTTTGTTCACGACCGATTATGGGAGCAGTGCCAGCGCTTCATCATGAAGATCATGCTCGGCCAGGTCAAGCCTTCCAAAGCGCAGAGCCGGACCATCGGGTCGATCGAAGCGCTGTTGCTGCTCTCGGAGTGGCATCCACGCGCATTACATTTCCCCACGGCGGCAGATGGCTGGGACTGTGAGCTGATGATCGGCGCCAACAACACGACCGCTGAAGGCGCGAAGCTTCTTGAAGGAGACACAACGTCGAGTCGATGGCTTGAGGACGTGATCGAACCTGCAAAAAGATCGGATCGAATGTCGTGGATGTTGATGGGTTCTGCGCTGTCTCTGGCTCAAGAGCTGGGTCTTTTCGAGGACAACGCAAACACCGATAAGGATCAGAGATCATATCCGGGATCCTCGAGCGAGTTCCTGGTCCTACGACGGATTCGAGCTCGCAAGCTCCTTTACGTCTTGCTGGAGCAGCTATCGTGGCGTCTGGGCTGCACATCGATGATACCACAAAGCCTGAACCATGCTTTGATGGAGAAGATACCCGTTGACTCTGCGACAGGTGCTGTCGAGCAGTGGCAGTCGTTCATGAGCGCATGGGTTGAGCTTACGAAGCTCGCACGTTCTGTTTCGGATACCATCTACCCTTCTGCAGCGACCACAAAAAGCTTACTACGTACTGGGAGGTATATTGGTCTGCTGGAGCATTTCCAGCCTCTGCTTACTTCGTGGAGGAAGAAGTACCTTGACCCCTGCAGTAAGTTTCAAGCGTCAAGATCACACGGTTCTCCACTAACCGTTGCGCAGAACTAAAGGTAGGACTTCATGACATGCTTACAATCGAGTACCAATATGTCCGCATCTACACAAACTCTGTGGGCATGCAAGCTGTTGTCGAGCGCACGCTTGCCGAGACCGACACAGACGTGCCTCAAGACGATATCTTACCCATGAACCTCGAACCCAGAGACTACGACTTCATCCAAGAAGTGGTGGATGGTAGTTGTCAGATCCTGCAGAAAGTGGTGCAGCTGTCAGAGTCGGGCGCCCTGCGGTACTCGCCAGTGCGGATCTTCCTCAGGATCACCACATCATCGATCTATCTCATCAAAGGCCTGAGCTTAGGGTCGAGAAATCAAAAGCTTCAATCCTCACTTGATATCCTGGACGCAGCAATCCGCGCATTACGAGCCAGTACGTAAAACACCTTCTTCCAGCCTTGCACTCACTGAAAACCCTCCCCAAGGCGTCCTCGACGACATGCACCTGGCCTCGCGCTACGCGACGCTCCTCGAGCTCCACGTCGCCCGCCTGCGCGACAGCTTCGTCGTGTCCTCGCGCCCGCCGCGCATCCCCTCGCGCGCCACCTCGGCCGAGCGCAACGGCACGACGGGCACCATGGACTTCCTCAACAACCACATGGGGCAGTCTGCGCTCGCGGGCCTCGCGGGCGACGTGACGGGCATGATGCCCGACGACGACTGGCTGGCGCTGCCGTTTGATCCCGCCATGGCGCCGTTCGGGCTGGATAACGCGCAGAACTTCCAGAGCTTTGATGATGGGACGCTGGATTTCATCTGGAACCTGCCCATGTAGTGGAGGTGTTGGTGGGGAAGGGAAAGGTTTCCGGTATCAAAATGTATATACCCCCCCCCCCCTTTTGATGACCATGGTTCATGATCAATCCACGTGTTCTCCATCGTCTACAGATGCCCGCTCACAGCTTCTCCAGCCTCTCTTGCAGCCCCACGCTCGACGACCCCAGAAAGATGCTCTTATCGATGCGCACCGCATCCTTCCAGGCCAGCGCATCATGGCGCGAAGACGCTCCCCCAGCCTCACCCTGGGCCCTCACATAGCGCCTTGCGACCTCGTGCGCCACGAAGCTCGGATGCACGCTGGCGTCGTACAGCAGCACGGCAGCGCAGACGATGGTCTCCAGGGCGTCCAAGACGTCGCGGCCACGGTACAGCAGCTCCTCCCTGGGCTTGCCGTCGACCAGCGTCCCCAGGCGCGCGAGCCTCGCGCGCACACCCTCCACCTCCTCCCCGAAAACAAGCGCATCCACGCTCCCCAGCACGCCGCGCACCCACGGCGCAAACACGCTCCCCACGATGTCGCCCCCGCCCAACCGCCTATCCGCCAGCACCCTGACCGCGTCCTCGGCCATGACGCTCACCGTTCCCTCCCAGATGGGATTCACCAGGTTGTCGCGGAAGAGCTTGGCCACGTTGAGCAGGCCCCCGTCCTCGTTGTTCTCGCAGTACCCCACGCCGCCGAGGCACTCGATGCAGTGGCGCAGGCCGGCGACGGAGGCGACGGAGACGGCGGCTTTGATGGCGGGGAGGAGGAGGCGGAGGAGCAGCGCCGTGTCGGCTCTCGAGGCCGGGAGGAGGCGCGACGAGAGCGTGGCGGCGGCGACGGAGCGGTGCGATTGCTCCAGCGCGCCCTGCAGCGCCACACCGAGGAAGGTGAAGTGCGCCGCCGCGTGGTACTTTACCGTCTCGGCCGCCATCCAGCGCAGGTGCAGGGCGTTGTCGGACAGCAGGCCCCCGCGCACTCTGCGCACCTGGCTGTACGCGCGGCAAACGGCCAGGCCGCGGGCCCAGTTCCCCACGCTGCCGGCGGCGGTGGAGAGGCGGGTGATGTTGAGCACGGCGCTGATCTCGGCCACGCCGCGGCCCTCGGTGCCGATGAGCCACGCTCTGGCGTCGTGGAGCGCGAGCTCCGCGGTGGGGAGGGACCTGGTGCCGAGTTTGGTCTTGAGGCGCTGGATGCGGACGCCGTTGAGCTCGGTCTCTGGCGGGGACGAGTCCAGGGCGGCGGCGGCGGCTGGGCGCGTGCCTTTGCGGCGGCGCATGGGCATGTAGAAGGCGCTGAGGCCCTTGTCGGTGCGGGCGAGCAGGACGGCCATGTCCGAGTCGGTCGCGCTGCTGAACCACTTGAACCCGTTGATGCGCCAGGGCCCCAGCGGCATGCCCGCTGCGTCTTCGCCGCGCCCTGCTGCTTGGTCGCGCGCGAGCTCGTCCGCCGTGAGCCGCGCGGCGAGCGTCTCGGTGCCGGAGACGTCGCTGCCCCCGCTGCGCTCCGTCATCCACTGGCCGCTGGTCCAGGCGTACCCGGGGTCGCGGCTGGTCAAGCGACGGTACGCTTCCTCGAAGACGCGCGCTCGGCCCATCTGGTCTGCGTCCGGGTCCCTCAGGTGCCTGGCCAGCAGCGTCGCCGCGCCGTCGGTCATGCTCATCGGACAGCCCGTCATGGCGCCCGCGACCCCCCAGAGATGGCCCAGTGCGAATTCGTAGACCCGCCTGTTGATGTGCGCCGTCTCGTCCGCCTGGGAGTACGCAACCGCGACGACGCCCTCGGCTTGCCCCATCTCTTTCAGCCGCTGCCACCCCGCCGTGGTCCAGAGCGGGTCGTTGCGGTTCTCCTGGCCGAAGGTGGTCAGTTGGCGGAGCACGGGGTGGTTTGTTTCCGCGTCGACGGCGTGCGCGAGGACGCGTGCATCGAGAGCCAGGCGCGCCACGCGGTGGAGATGGCTTGTCACGACGCGCCTGTTCTGCGGGAGGTACAAGTCCAGAATCCGATCGAGGACCTTGTCGTCCGAGATGGATGAAGCTTCGGGATCGTCCCGCGGCGTCGATTCATCATCCGGCGAAGTGTACTGCGGCGGCAGCGACGGAAGCGCTTGGAAGAACCCTGCTGTGGACGAGGAAGCAGTCGGTGCCATGGTGAGTTCGGGCTGCACTTCCAGCGCGGCTTTCAGCATCTTCGCGTCCGGCTGGCGCAGAGCGTCGCATGGTGCATATGTAGCTATGGCCTTGTGGAGTGATGCAAGTACCCCAGATGTGGAGGATCGCCCGACCTCGGCTGTACCCCGCAAGGGGCTTGGTGTAACCAACCTACAACTATACGGTCGTATGCGTTTGCACGAGAGAGGAAGCGGGGACTTTTGGACATCTTCTCGGCTACTCGTGGAAGCAAAGTGGCCTGTTGGTCGTTTGGGATAAGTTCTTTCTGAAGCTGCCCGAGGAGCTCTCGCCTTCTCTGCGTGAGGTCCGCGTCCAGCATGACAACCCCATGTGCTGATAAAAGGCGTTCGATTTTGAGACGTGAATGCCCCTCTCTAACCCCACCAACTCCGCCGTGCATGTTGGTAACAGCACGCCTTGGAGTATTGTGCTCTCCTCGAGAACACAACTGATTGGACTTACGTGGGCGAATTACCAACACAGCCGAGCATGGTCTTTAACATGTACATGCAATTGCAGAGCTACAGACAGCCCTACTAGGAATCTAAGAATGCCACACCCGTACCCACGTCAGGTCGATAACGTTCAGATACCCAAACACCTTAGCCCGGCCTAGCCAACAAAACCGAAGCCAGACCAAACATTCCCATTCGTTATCGACACATCAGATATCGTCCAGATCCTCATCCTCGTTCTTCTTTCCATTCGCATTCAACCTGTCCATTCTAACGTTTTCTTGATGACGCGTGCTGTTGTCAAGACCGCTCTGCGCCATGGCCCTCCGGCCCGACTCACTGGTCTCGAGGAACTCGCGGAGGCGCTCTTTGCCTATGTCGAGCGCCTGTGCAGAGGCGGCGTTGGCCATGCGCGCCATAGGGCCCCACAGGTTGAGTGTGTACGTGACGTACGCACCAATGGCGGCGAGGATGAGGAAGATGAAGTATACGGGGTTGCGTAGAACTGTGCAAGGTTAGATGTGTGCTTTCAAAATTTGGGAAGGCAGCTTACCGGTTACTATCTCGTTCCAGCCCAACGCAAGCAGCAGCCCGTAGAAGTACAGGGGCACCTGCGTCATACCACCGATGGCACTACGCTTGGCTTCTACGTAGACGCCGTCTGCTGTCTTCTTGAACCGCACAAGCAGGTCGGACTGCTTGGTGTCCGACAGTATCACCATCTCATCATCCAGAGTCTTGCCTTCGTCGTCGTCTAGACCGCCGATGGGCGCCAGATCGTCTTCGTCGGCAGGAGAGACGGATGCGGGCGCATCTCCAATCCAGGCGTCTAACGGTGGCGGCGATGATGTCTTCGCGAGCTTGAAGCGAGCGAGTAGAGGGATGACCGTGATTGTTGACTCGCGGGCCTTTGTGTACACCCCCTCAATGTCATCGGTAGGTCGCCATATTCTCGGTACACCCTGGTCGTCGTAGCGGAACTTGTCTTCGAAGTTTTCTCTCAGCTTGAGCAGGATGTTGCCCTCCATGACTTCCTCATCAATCTTCGCACGGAGAACACCCCACGACTTGCGCCGCAGCCTCCACAGACCGACCTCAACTTCG
Organism: Epicoccum nigrum; assembly: GCA_002116315.1. Classification (NCBI taxonomy): domain Eukaryota; kingdom Fungi; phylum Ascomycota; class Dothideomycetes; order Pleosporales; family Didymellaceae; genus Epicoccum; species Epicoccum nigrum. The sequence goes on along the minus strand of KZ107847.1, from coordinate 28,754 downwards.
TCAGGGCTAGCGTCAAAGCTCTGTGCGCGTTCGGTGAAGCGCTTCTCGGCGCTTGAGACGGTGTCTGTGAAAATAGCCCAGACACGATCCCACAAGTCTTTCTCCGTTGCTGGCTTCTCGCCGTGCTCAGGAGCGCCGGAACCACCTCGCCCAGATCCGAGCTTATTGAATTCCAACCCGACCGACTCGTCTAAGCGGCCTCTGACCCAGCGCTCAATTCTTGTAGCCAGTCGCCTCATCTCTTCCTTGCGTAGGCGACCGGACACCTCGTCCAACTCCTTCTGATACAGCGCCAGCTGGTGTGTAGCGTCACTCCAAGATGCGCCCTCGATGGCGATCGACTTTGCCTCCTCTGCGAACTTTGTGAGAGCTTTCTGCTTCTCCGAGTCCACGATTTGCGCAAAGTCGTAGGAGCCTCCCTTCTTCTGGCCGAGCTTTACTGCTGTGCTGACGGCGTTGCTAAACTCGTCTATGCCAGACTTGTGTGCGGCGCCGATCTGCTTCTGGCTGAGTGCCTTCAACCGTGTGTCGACCTTGCCCTCCAACTCAGCCAGCTTCCTCTTGTATACGCCCTTGTGGTAGCGACTGGCGTTGGTGTCGAAGTTCTTAAAGACGAGTGCTCTTGCAGCATTCATGATAGGCCCAAGGTCTGAGATAATCGAGGGCTGTCCAACTCTGGCATCCTCGGCCTGCTTGTCCTCGAGTGGCGTGATCTTGTCGTCAAAGACGACAAGCACTTCTCTTGCAATCTCATCGCACCTAAACTGTGCGAGCAGCTCTTGTTGTGTGGGCAAATCCAGATCCTTGTTGTGCACGATCTGGTCCCAGATGCCTTCAGCGTATGCGGGGAATCCGTCTGCAGGAATGCGGCGGTGATATTGAGGGAGGAAGATGGGCAGATCTGCCTCGTCGAGAAGGCCACTCTTCTTGGGGTCGTTGTATCCTTCCCGGAAGCGGAGGGCAAGCTTGTTGACTGCCTCCTCGAACTTCTCCGGCTGCAGGATCTTGTGGGGTAGAGCGACGAAAGCGAAGTCGAAGTAGTCTTCGATGCGCGAGTTCTCGAGGCCGGCAGGTTTCGAGATTGCCGACCACAGTTTGTTAAGATCTTGGATGAGGGTGTTCTGGAGGTTCTTGAGAGGCGTTGTGCCGATGTGGTCGCGGATGACGAAAAACAGGAGCGACTTGGGGATGGTCCTGTATCATGTCAGCACAGCCTAGCCTAGCCTCGCGGTCGAAAATCGATATACGTACTTGCTGTCCTTGACGAATAGCTGCAGGTTGACCTCAAACACAGTCTTCAGCAGACCCATGTTCGCGCCCTGGTACAGTCCAACCTGGTGCTCCCAGATGTTGACAATGAGGACTTCGCTCGTCGCAAGCGCAAAGAGGGCACTCTTGCGCTCAAAGTCCTGGTCCTCGCCGCGCTCGCGACCGTCTGTGCCTTCCACATCCATGACCAGGATGTTCTCTGCCATGCCCGAGCCCCCCGCCTCACGCTTATTCTTGCTCATCCAGATTCCCTTTGTTGTCTGGCGACGCTCCTGCTCGGACATGACGCCGAACTGGGTGCCAAAGAGGTAGTTGAGGAGGGTCGACTTGCCGGTGGACTGCGAACCAAATACGGCGATCAGGTGGTAGTTGAAGCCTGCTGGGATAACATGCTCGATGTCGAGGTATTTGGCGACCTTGGAGCTGTTGCGCCGACTGGTTAGCTGCCTGATGTCTCGCGCGGAGAGTCCGGAGAGGACTTGGGGTGGTGTGGTACACACTTGAAGACCTTGTCCTCGTCAATGACCTGGACGCCATGTTCGTACGCCTCCTTGCTGGCGTCCTCGCCAACGTTGGCGAAATGCGCGTTCATCATCATGCCCGGTGCGGTGGGGTGTCGAACATTGCCCGGTCGGGTCCCGTTGACCTTGAGGAGATCAGAGGCCATACTCGATTGGCGCAGCCGCGGGCAGCTGCACGTGTCCGGGAAAGAATAACTTGGTGGTAAGGAGAAAGGTGGCCGTTGATGTCACAGGGCAAGGGGATGTTAGGGGCGGACGCCGATGATTCGCTGCTAGGATACTCGCTTAGGCGTACAGGGCTACACTCCCGTTCATATGACGGCCTAGAGCATCACTTGCCTCTCTGTTTGCAGCATGCGAGCCAAAGTGGAAACCAGCTGCCGCGTGCGACCGACCACAACTGTCCTTTGGAAACCATACCATTGTGCCTGCCTCACGAAGCAGGTGTGTGTCTGCTGCATGCTGCAAGATTGCATGGGACCCTGCGGAAGGGGCGTCTCTGAGACCGTTGCCAAGGAAACAGTCGTTGGTTGCTTTTGCGCGACAGCATCTAGACTGTGAAGACTTTCGCAGTATCTATGTGTGCGTTGCCTCGTCTATCGTCTAATCTTATATGTACATTGTGTTGATATACTCGTCTATCGTCTATTCATATGTGTACATTGTAATAATATTACACATCCAACCCCTACCGCCGCCACGTCTCTTCCTGCTTCGTCCCAGGCGGGAGGTAGCCTGAGCCCATGTCGGCCCTCTTGAAGCCACCATCGTCGTCTCGTTTGTCGTCCCTCGCTACTGGGTACGCACCGGTACCAGCAGACATGGCCGCAGGGCTTGCAGTGAACGTCGGCCGTGACTTGATATCTGTGGCCAGGGGCAGCAGTGTCCCTTGGCTCTTCGACTGCAGAGCTCGTGCGCGTTTGTCTGCTTTGGCTGCATCCGAAGTTCTATCGTACAGATACAAGCCGATGAAGGTCAGTACAAAACCAAACGCCTGTGTGCCGGTCAAGGGCTTCTTGAACCAGACGACGGCGAAGACAATGACGAACACGCGCTTGATCAAGCTGGCAACAGAGTAAGTGACAGGCGACACCATAGAAAGCAGGATAAAGGCGACGATGTTCTGGCCGAAGTGGAAGGTTCCGTTGAAGAGGAACTCGAGGAGAAGTCGACCGTGGTCGTAAGCGCCTGGTTTTTCAGACAGCTCAATCGAAGCATCGTGCAGGAAATCCCAAATCAATGCAAACCCCTCCGACCATAGCCAAAGAGGGAGGGTGAGTAAGAACGCCAATCCCGAGGAATAGCAGAGCAGGTTAAGCTTGTCCGGTTTCGTGAACTTGGTTGGCGGCAGTCCTTCTTTTTCGGCAGACGCAGCATCGTTGAAAATCTGTTTGGATACGATGTTCTGCGTGACGAAGACGATGGCGCTGGCAAAAGCCATGATAAGACCCAGAAAGTTGGCATTGAAGTCAGCCGAACAGGCCAAAACAACGCCGAGAGTGAGGGGTATCAAAGACAAGTATGTAGGCGTTGAGTACGAGATACCAAAGAAGAACCGGTAGGCGAACACCGTCATAAGAGGGGACAGTCCTTTGATCGTATGCACCAGCGACACAGGTATCCTCGAGGTGGCGTCTGCGCTCAGGATATGCCCGCCTATCATAAAGCCGGTAAGGGGTAGCGTTGCGACTATGATTTCCTTGTGTGGCCGCCGAATGCCATACTTCAAGAATGGCATTGTCTGTTTCATGCGCGGGTATCGCTTTGCCAAAGTCGCCAATATTATACACCAGCCCGAAACGAAGGCAAACTGGACGGTCGTAAGGGTGATGGGCTTGGGAAGCGCAGTTAGGATTGTCTTGGAAGACATGTTCGTAAAGATGGAGGTCAGGTACCAGACACCACAAAGCGCCTGCGACTGTCAGCATACGTGCTTGCTTCCACGGGGCTTGTTCTGACGTACGATGAGCTTCGGCGAAAGCGGCGCCTTCAGCGCGTCTGCAATCTCATGCGCGTTCTGGCTGACGCTGCCTTTCCGTGTCCGTATTGTCTGGAAGGCCTCGCTGAGACTCTTCTGTCGGCCATGTCTGTTCGAGGGCCCTGCATTCGAGTGACTCGCGAAGCCCACCCTAACGTCTTTGCGAGGCTGCCACCTGTCCGAAGGGCCGGCATAGCCATTTGTGTGCGCAGCGTGGTTAGGACTGGCGCTGCGCGAGGAGCTCAGGCCCGAGGGCTCCTCTTCATGTGTTGGAAGCAGATCCGGCTCGAAGGCGGGGAACTTGAATGTGGCGTGCGGCCCAGCATCCCGAGCGTCGACGGTGGACATTGATGCTGAGGTGTAGGGGTTGTGGTCGTGGTCTTGTAGGTTCTATAATTACGCCATAGGTGCGGCTGGCTATCTCGTATTGAAGTATTCGTTGGCGCACTCCTTGCAAGGTCGTGGGCGGTCTGGTGGTACAACAAGAGCCCCGCGCAGGTGCTCAGCGGATCGCCAGTTGTCGTGAAGCCTGTGCGAAAAGGATTCTGGTGTTGAGTACAAGTTTCACTGGCGTGATGGCTAGACACATCGTATGCGCGTCCGAATGCAGTTCCGATCTACTAGTCTGGCTGCAGCAGGGGTACCTACCAAGCTACACGTTCACCCCATGTAGCCCAGCTACCACCTTTGGGAGGATTGCATCCCATGGCAGGCAGCATATCGCTTACCGAACTCAATACTGTAGCACTTCGTCAGACTTGCCCCGCTACTCTCAATTGAAGTGCTTCCACCATGCGTGTACCGTCGCATTGTCTGTCTCCGGTGTTGTTGCTGTTCTCGCGGCTCTGCCCATCATGTCATTGCTCCACCACGCCCCCACTCGAGCACAAGCCACTGTTCTCCTTCAGCAGCACGTGGGAGGTTCTGGGACCTTTCCAGATAGGCACACGAGGTACGCAGCACTCATCGCATCGTAGGAAAGGCCTGCATCTGACAGCGGCACAGAGGCAACATGGGGTGCAGATCCTCTTGAGTTCGTGGGTGGGTTCAGAAGCCTTGAATATGACCCAGAGGCGTCCTTCAGAAGTTCTTTGCCTGTCGATGGTACTGCACGTTGGAACGTCACCACCGCAAAGACGCTTGACAGCGAGCACTCGGCGAACTCCTCCCTGAGCATTGGCTACTCAAACGTCGATTGGGAATTCCTCAAGTTGATTTACGGATGGGCTGCGGTCCAGTATCAGGCTTGGGCTCGAGGTGAGCTAATTGTTGGCGGCAATGAGACCCAAAATGTCATCCTTCACACCGATGCCATACTAGAGTTCTGGGTCAACGACACACATTATTTTGGTGGCGACTTCTACAGCTATCGCAATGCACCTCCTGTGCTACGTCTCGACCCAGGACACCACCGCATCGACCTGAGATTGGCGCGTGATGTCAGAGCGTTCGGTGGCATCCTCGAACCGACCATCGATGTCGTGGTAGGCGTAGAAAAGGTGTCAGGCGATTTGGACCTGGCGAAGCCTGGTATTCTCATGTCAGATGTGATCGATGGGAATCTTGCAACCCCGCAGGGTTCTATATCCCTTCGCAACAGCGGTATCCATGCCGTTGAGATTGTCGGCATCCAACCAGCGAATGTCAGCACCAATGTCAGCACCCCATTTCCTCTGTTGAGACTGAGCACAGGAGATCAGATGTTGGTAGCACGAGATGCTGATGATCTGACATCTGCACAGTCGACCTCCTATGCTATTGACGGGAGCAGGATCACAATCGCCGCAGGCCAAACCCGGTCTGTGGCTCTTAACATTACGCTCCCCTCAAAAAATGTTTCATCTATAGCCTACAGCATCGCATACAAGGTGATCGGCACTGGCAAATCCTCAAGTCTGGAGGTTACCCAAGACCTCAATCACGTATCCACCTATGATCCCCACAAGATCACGTTCACGCACCCTAGCGGAACGATCTCATATGCCATGCTCCGGCCTCCGGCAAGGAACGCCAGCTGCAGCCACAAGCAAGTCAGCCTGCCAGTGTTGTTGTCTCTACATGGGGCTGGTTTAGAAGCCGATCATCCTGAGGTGGCTGGGGCCATGGACCCCGTGTCCGATTTGTGTGCCTGGATAGTCTTTCCCACAGGTGTGACGCCATGGTCCGGAGATGACTGGCACAATTGGGGTTTTGCTGATATTGAGGCTGCCATCAATACTATACCTTCATGGATCTCATCCGGCAATTGGTCAGGACCAGGTGTCGATACTGATCGATGGATCGTGTCCGGACATTCCAACGGCGGTCAAGGAACGTGGTACGTGGCTACGCATCGACCAGACAAAGTTCTTGCCGCGATACCTGTATCGGGCTATGCAAGCATCCAGAAGTACGTGCCGTACGAACTATGGCAGCCTTCCGACCCACGACGCACATCCATGGTTAGTGCGGCCCTGAACAGCTACCGACACGAAATGCTCATGGATAACGTTCGTGGTATCCCAATTCAGGTGCAGCACGGGGAGATTGACGACAACGTGCCTGCATACCACTCTCGGCTCCTGGCTCTGCAGCTACAGTTTGCAGGTGCAAATTCGAGCTACAAGGAGGTGCCAGATCAGAATCACTGGTGGGACGGCGTTATGACCACACCAGAATTGATCAGCTTCTATTACAACCAAAGCAGGAGCACGGAAGAATTGCCTCGAGACTTGAACGAATTCAGTATTGTCGTTGGTGATCCGGGTGACATGGGCAGTAAGGGCGGAGTGAAAGTTACGCAGCTCGAGGATCCTGGAAATTACGGCCGAGTACACGTACGGGGTAAGACGGTGAAGACTTCAAACGTCTTGAGCATCGAGTTCGGCCCCCCATTCTGGAAGGACGCGATCGTGCTCGACGGTCAAGCTCTAGAATTGGCGGCTGCCAAAACAACTGATAAACAACATATCAGGGTGCGCTTGTCTGGAAGGGTTTGGACAGTGGAGGATGTAGAGATAGAAGGAGAATCACCCAACAGACGCGGTCGGCAGCTAGGCTCCATGACAGCTATACTGCGCACTCATGGTCCGATGATGATTCAACATTCAGGCTCCGCCAACGCCTCTCGTCTTGCCTTGCAGGTGTCCCGCAACCTTCAGCAATACTTTCGCGCCGATTCTACAATAGCGAGCGAGGACGCCAAGACCGAGTCTACTAATATCACGGGCAACATAATTCACCTTGTTACAGGCAAGGCTTTTTCAAGCACGATCTCGGACTTCCCTGTGCAGATAAATCCTTCAGGGATCACTATACGTGACTACCGTGGGCAAGATCAACTTTATGCCGAAGCGCGCGGCGCGGCATGGCTGCAACCTTTGGAAGGTGAAAGACTCAAACTGGTGCTTTGGGGAGCCGACGATGAAGGTTTGGGTCAAGCTACACGACTCATTCCCATGCTGACCGGTGTCGGCCAACCAGACTTCGTGGTGCTGAGCGAAGAAGCGAAATGGAAAGGCTTAGAAGGCACACTTGCCTTGGGCTTCTTTGATTCGCAATGGCAGGTCGCTGCGTCCAGTTTTGTATCCTGAAAGCGTACCATCTCTATGAGTTTCCATAGTTCATGAGTCCGCCACACCTGACTTCACCTTCACTGCCCCAAGATAAGATATCCAATTAGATGGATCTAATTACAATCGTTACCCCGCATGTGATTCCGCAATCAAGTTTGCTCTCACGGTGAATACGGAAAGCGAAGGTACTTCCTTCCAGCACGCCGCTAGCTGCGACGCCACCTGCCCTCTTTCCACTCACTCCCGCCTCGCCCTTCCCTCTACAACACCTCTCTGCAGTGCCACTGCCTACTGCACTCACACTCCCTTCGTGATTTCCATTTACTGCCACCTAAACATCTAGGCGCATCTCTCGTTTGTTCCCTCCGCTTCTTCATCTACTTGGCCATATACGTCGCCAACGGAGTATCAACGGAGCAGCTGTGTCGTGCATATTATCTTCACATCTGCCCAGCCACGTCGAGCTACACGCATCTGTCGAATCTCTCGAATCTACCTGCACCTCGCCGCCAGTGACCATGGCCTTCAACATAACTTCAGATGGCTCTCCCACCCCCCGCAAGGGCGCTTCTCGGCTCAACATGGCTGCCGGTGACCTGAAGATTGACACTTCACCAGAGGTACTAGGCCAGGTTAACGGAAAGAGCCAGAGCCACCTTCCCATTCATCTTCACTCTTTTGGCTCGTCGTTGACATTGAGCGAGCAGAGCCAGAAGCGACCGCTCGGCATGTCCACCATGGGTAATATCAGCGTGACTTCAGCACAGCAGCAGCAGCAGCAGCAGCAGCCAAGCCTCGGTACCTTCAAGGTCTGTCATCCCCTTCACATCTGATCGCGCATCTCATACAATAGAAACAAGTTGACTGGAACACAGGGCAAGGGTGACCTCTATCAAGATAAATCTATGATGGAATCACTTCGACAGCGTCTCAACGAACGAACTCCACCCGAAGACTCCTACAAGACATCTTTTGGCGGTTCCCTTCCGATTACCCCAGTGACCGATGGGTATAACATTTCACCGCCCTTGATGACATCCTCTGACCCATCCGTTCTCATCAGTGCGATGGAACTTATGAACATGAAGGGTGAGCTGAAGGCAGCCAAAGATGAGATCGCCCGTTTGAACCAGGAGTCTCACAGCCACCACGTCGCCAGGTCTACAATCGAGCATCTTGGTCAAGGCTCTGAAGCCGACTATGGCTGTTTTGGAGAGGTCACGGAGCAGACCCTTGCACAGCTCCAGAACAACTTCAACGCGTCGACTCGCCCATCGTATGCTGCAAGCAACAGCTTCGGCTCTCAGTATGCGAGTCAAGCCCAGACCCAAGCTCGACCACCCATTACTGTCGGTCAATCAACACTACGACGAGGCAATGGCTACCTCAACGAGCCTACTCACTTCCCTCTCGATCAAGGCTTCCGTGGCGGCGGCTTGAGCAACGGCGTGAACAGTTTCGCGGGCAACAGCATGGGTACCGCCTTCAATGCGACTTACAATAACAACATTACCAACCCACCGGGCCGTCCTGATACCGCATTCGACCCCAGCTACAATCAATTCGCGATATCGTCTGTGCAGGCCTCGAACTATCCCGCTCCGATCGGAACCATCAGTGGAAGCAGACTGTCCCCGGCTGCCAACGAATTCAATGGGTCCACCGGCATGGGTCCGTCGCCATGGAACTCTCAAGTAAGCTTTTTCAAAGCCTATATTGGGATACTTAATAACATATGCAAAGACTCATAGCGACAACGGCAGCTTGCAGTACATGCCTCCTATGGAGCCCATCAACTACCGGCGTCTGTTAGAACGCAACATGACCTGCAACTGGAAGTACATCGTGGACAAGATCGTCTGCAACAACGATCAGCAGGCCTCGATCTTCCTCCAACAGAAGCTGAAGGTTGGTACACCGGACCAGAAGTTTGAGATCATCGAGGCCATCATTGCTCAAGCTTACTCACTGATGATCAACCGTTTTGGCAACTTTCTGATCCAGCGCTGCTTTGAGCACGGAACGCCTGAACAGGTCGTCGCCATCGCACAGGCTATCCGTGGTAACACGCTCGCCCTCAGCATGGATGCCTTTGGGTGCCACGTCGTTCAGAAAGCTTTCGACAGCGTCCCTGAAGAGTACAAGGCTACCATGGTACATGAGCTGCTGCGCCGCATCCCGGAGACCGTAATCCACCGCTACGCTTGCCACGTGTGGCAGAAGTTGTTCGAGCTACGCTGGAGCGACTCACCACCGCAGATCATGCGCTATGTCAACGAATCCCTTCGAGGCATGTGGCACGAGGTCGCACTTGGCGAGACTGGTAGCTTGGTCGTCCAGAACATCTTCGAGAACTGTCTTGAGGAAGACAAGGTACGCGGATCATAGTCTCTTCAAGAGACATCAGTATTAATAACCTTTTACAGCGTCCTTGCATCAACGAAGTTCTCGCTAGTATCGATATCATTGCTCATGGCCAGTTCGGCAACTGGTGCATTCAGCACATCTGCGAGCATGGTGCCCCTGCCGATCGCAGCCGTGCCATTGACCATATCCTCCGCTTTGCAACTGAGTACAGCATGGATCAATATGCCTCCAAGGTGATTGAGAAGTGCTTGAAGATCGGTAACACCGACTTCCTGGACAAGTATCTGGAGCGCGTCTGCGAAGGTCGTCCCGACCGTCCTCGCATGCCCTTGATCGACAGTATGTTGTGACTCTTGTACTGTTCATGTGCGGATGCTGACATGCTCGTAGTTGCTGGCGACCAGTTCGGAAACTACCTCATCCAGTACATCCTCACCAACAGCAATGCGCACCACCGTGAGATCGTGGGCAGCCACATTCGCAAGCACATGGTGTCTCTCCGGGGCTCCAAGTACGGCTCGCGCGTTGCTATGCTGTGCTGCAACCCAGCTGTGACCACTCGTCCTGGCCCACCCGCAGGCATGGTCTCTCGTTTCAACAACCCCGTGGCTCGTAACACGACGTACCCTGGCTCCTTCCGTTAATCGCCATCTCTAGCATAAGGTAACTAGCTTCGACAATGACTCTTGGTTATCAACACCACGAAGGCGCTCGATACTGTTGTCGATCTTAGCAGAAAGCTATTCCCAAGGTACGCTTCATTTGTCCAAAACTGTCGAAAACGATTGGGATAAGTCAAACAACCATCTCCCGGTATCGGGCGGATGAATATCGTTTCTCGACACATGTCTACCCACGATACGTTCTCTCTTGTTTATCTCAGCATTCGCTTCCTGGGTTTGTCTAGTTGGCACATGGGCAGGAAAATCAGCTGGACTATGTCAAATACTGAAGCTGGATTGTTGCGCGTGTCTAAACACCTTACAAGTACCATTAGTGAATAGGGAGTACAGCTATGTCACAGTGCGAATTGTTCGTAAGCGGTGCTCCTAAATAAAAGGTATCTTTGCGTTAACCTTGCGATACAAAAGTGGTCGAGTGATGTCTATGTAGACGGTGTACCGATGGTGTTTGTGGTGCTGCTGACCATGTCGTGCACATATCCGAACTCGCAGCGAGGCTCGGGGGTCGGTAGCAATTCGGGGAAGCTCGGAAGAAGCATTTGCGAGACGGTAAGTTTACGAAGGTGCAAACACAGTCTACTGCAAAAGGATAATTGCAAAGCAGAAGAGTCTAGGGACTGCTCAAGGATAAGATGCAGCAGCGGCGGTCCTGCCCGAGATATGTGAAGTGCTGGCAGAGGAGCGGCCAGCGGCAGCGCTAAGATGCCGCAACGGCGTCGACGCATGATTCCGAGCAATTTGCGCTTCACGAGACAGACAGATTCGGGCCTCGCTGACTCTTCGGCCCATCTGGCGGCAGGGCTGATGGATCAAGTCCCAACACGACACGATGTTTGCTTGCGCATGTGTTCAGATGGGTACTTGGTGACGCAGTTTCACGAGCTCATATAATGTAATGCACAATGGAGGGACGACACAGCATAAGGGTGTGGCGAGCAGCACAACTAGAAAAGGCGACTGTCGAGCCTCAATGAGGCTGGCACAGCGCGACTGCGACTGCGACTGCGACTGCGACCAGATCGGATGCAGGCGATCAGGATGCGGTGGTTCGATGTGTGGTCTGCAGACGGTCGGGAACGCGGCGGCTGACAAGGGTCTGCCGAAGGCGATGCCTTTGACCGCGCTAAAGATGCCGGATAGTCGGCGACGTCACCATGGTGTCGATTTGATAGCTGCATCATCTTTTTATAAGCGTTGCGTGCGCCCGTTCTCCACTGCTGGATCCTGCTCATACATCACCTGCCCTCCACGCGCTTTCTACCTGCCAGACTATCCTTTTCACGGAAAGACATATTTCACACATCAACCCTGAGGTCATAGCAAGAAGCTCGGTTGCACACACAAGATGAAGGTCCTCACACCAGAGCAGGAGCAGGCGCATTACGAGTACGCCGCCAGACCGTGACGTCGAAGGAAGATGAAGATGCTAATGCCTTCACAGTGCCTCGGTTAAGGGTGGTGTAATTGGTGGTGTAATTGGCACAGCAATCGGTACAGCCGCTGTCATCGGCGCGAGCAAAAGATACCCATCCTTCAAAGCGCTGACGCTGCCCTTCCGCGCTTTCCTCGTCACATCCACCGGAACATTCATTGGTGAGTAGAGGCCACCCGGCCGTGCGACATCCATCATACTGACCCTGACCCTCTCAGCCGTCATCGCCGCCGACCGCGCGTCGGCCAAATACGACATCGAGCACAATCCGGAGAAGAAGAAGGAGCTCGAGCGCGAGCGCGAGCGCGCCGCCCTGCTGGAGCAGAACAAGACTGTCTCGGAGCGGGCCAAGGAGTGGGCGACCGAGAACCGGTACCCGCTGCTGTTCGGCTTCTGGGTCGCGTCCATGGCCGGCTCGTGGGTCATGGTCAACCGCAACCCGTACCTCAGCGGCTCGCAGAAGCTGGTCCAGGCGCGCATGTACGCGCAGGGCGGGACCCTGGCGGCGCTACTGGCGAGTTTCGCGCTCGAGGGAGCGGATGCCGCCAAGGGGAAGGGGCGGTGGGAGACGGTCAAGGTGGTGGACCCGAACGATCCCGAGCACAAGCATCTGATTGAGAAGCGGATTCACCACGAGAGGTATCAGGGCGAGGACCAGTGGAGAGGTAAGAACTTCCCTGTGGAAAGGCGTTGCTGGGTCGTGCATTGTTCATGCTGAGCAGCGCTTGGTCCGGATGAAATACCCGCATGCTAACGCCCGCCACAGAGATGATTGAGGCCGAGGAGGCGCGCATGAAGGAGCGCAACGCCCACATCGAGGCCAAGCGCCAGCACCCGGAGAACAAGGGGAAGCAGGAGGAGGCGAAGAAGGAGAAGAAGGACGACAAGGACAAGTCTGGCGCGACGCACTAGATCGCGACATGGACATGGACATGGACATGGACATTTCCCCCAACATGATTCTCGACCGAAAAACCTCGAACCTCTTAATTCCCACGCATTTCCGGATTGAAGCAAGTCGTTGTGTGCCCCTACAAAGGCTCTTATTACACGGGACGGCGCCGCATCTTCTTCACACGCACGTACGACTACCCATTTTTTTTTTCCTGTATCCATAGTGGTGGTGGTGGTGTTTGAAAAAGCGCGCTTTGCCGTTGACGGCATTGTATATATACATATATAGAGAGAGGACGCCGGGATACGTGCTCTGATTTTTGCAGGAATCTGGATATTTTCACGACTTCACACTACTGCTTTCATATGACCAGTTCTATCCTGTGTCCATCCAGCATGGGTGTTGTACGCTTTCCTCGAATCGCAGCAATGCTTGCTTGGTGGTGCACCGTTGTCTTCGCTCGTGTGTAAACCCTGTAATAGAGGACGGACGTCCTTGGGGATACGTAGACGGCGCGCTTACTTAGCTTACCACGGATAGGTGTGGGTCATGGCTGATTGTAGACTAAGGGGTCTTTCATGACGTCCGACACAAGCACAAGGTCTCTAAGCCCGTAGGAAGGTTGTGGGCGTCACATGTCCCTTCATTCTTTCTCAATTACAGCGTTCTACCTGCAAGGAAATCAACATACACCCCCTGCTATCTCACATCACGTTTCATACAATCACACTGTTCTGGTCACGACGACCTTTACCACACCGTCCAAAAAGGGTCCCGCCAAACACCAGCATCCCCTCCGCTCACCTTCCAACCCCAAGCTCAACAATCAGCGCCCGATTGAAGAAGAACGAAACTATCCATCGCACCCCACCACCTCAACCCCGCCAACCCCAACCCCAACCCCAATCGCTTATCCCAGAGATCGCACAATGCCACCCCCTCCCCCCTCCCCCTCCTTCGCCGCCCTATCCACCCACCTCCTCCAAACAGCTCGCCTGGCCCACGCTCCCTCGGGCCCGCCCACCTCGCAGCCCCTAACGGCTTCCATCGCGGGCCTCTCGCTGCACCCTACCCTCGAAGCCACGCTGCACATGCTCAACGGCGACTTACCCAGCGCGCACTTCCTGGTGCGCCACATGCAAGCCCCGCCGGCGGTGGAGGGCATGCTTCTGCACGGGATCCTGCACCGGATTGAGGGGGACTTTGGCAACGCGCGCGCGTGGGTGGCGGATGTCGCCGATGCGGGGGAGGGGTTTGTGCCGAAGCGGAGAGATGCAGGGGAGAAGCTGGAGGAGGGGGTCGCGAGGGAGGTGAGGCGGTGTGGGCAAGGGGAAGGGGAAGGGGAAGGGGAGGGAGGGGAGAACCCCGCGTTGCTGAGTTTCGTCTACGGCGAGGCGGGCGTGCAGGCCGCGATGGAGTTGATTGATGATGTGGAGTTTTTCCGCAAGAGGAAGGGTGGGGACGCGGAGAGGCGCAGCTTGGAACTCACCGTCAGGGAAGAGTTGGGTTGTGTTTTGGAGTGGTGCGGTAAGAAGTTTGGGACGGGGGAGTGGGCGGATGCAACGTCTGCGTGGACGAAGAACAGCGACGAGGTGCAGAAGATGAGCAATGATATGGTGTCTGGGGGGAAGGGGTATCGGGAGTTTTGAGGGTGGTCAAAGTGCGGGGGTGGAGTAGAAGCTGGAGTGTCTGTTTTCTTTCTTTCTTTCTTTTTTTCTCTTGAACCAGGACCGGCTGTTGCAGGAAACTTGGCCACGCAGATAGCCGAGCCAAAAGGGACATTGTTCGAATCAGGATCAGAATCAGGTGATGTGGTGGACTAAGATTTGATCAACATAATGTGTATTACTGCATCATCGCTCGCCCACAGCAGCAGCAGCAGCAGCAGCAGCAGCATGGTTACATTACCCGCACCCCAGCTGGAAGAAAAACAGAACCCTTCAACACGCAGAAACCAAGACTACTCAGACCTCTAGGCCGGCTCGTCCTGCACAGCCCGGCGCCTGCAATGGGGAATGGGGGGGAAGCAGAAACAGGAAGCCGACGTTGAAAGAGGGTAATGGACCAAAATGAGACATCCTGGACGCCGTGAAACTTGACATGACTCGTGGACGTATTTGCACAGTTGCATTGCATTGCACATGACAGGCGTATCTGGTCGTCGACGCACCGCAGTCGCAGTCGCAGTCGCATGTCGCTACGAGCGTGCAGGTGCAATACATCGTAACGCCGTGTGTTCGTCTAGCAGCATCCCTTCTTCTGCTCTGCGTCGGCCGACGGCTGGATCGACAGGGTCTTGCGCTCGCCGCCGAGGACGTTCTGGCCGCTCTCGCCCTGGTCGAGGGCCTTGCTGGAGACGATGCGGTAGATTTCTGGCGCGCGTTAGCAAGTTTCTCGGCTTGTCGAAGGACGGCACGTGGGGCTGGCAGAGGGGCAAGTGGCGGTGTATTGCTTTTGGCGGGTACTGCCACCCGTTCTGTGGGGCGTGCGTGTCCACTGCTGAGCGTCGCGGACTGCTCTTGTTGTCGAGGTTCCGTTGGTGAGGTGGAGGGACACAACATACCTGTGAGGATGTTCTGGAAGGCAAGCTCGACGTTGCTGGCGTCCAAGGCAGACGTCTCGATGAACGACAGGTTGTTCTCGCCTAGAAAAAGCGGCTGTCAGCATAGGCCCACAAGATATCCCATGCAACAGCAACCGCACTCGGCAAGTCAGGACCACGTACTCGCAAACTGCTTGGCCTCCTCGGTGGGCACTGCCCGCAGATGCCTCAAATCGCTCTTGTTTCCAACCAGCATAATGACAATGTTCGAGTCGGCGTGGTCGCGCAGCTCCTTCAGCCACCTTGTGACGTTCTCGTAGGTCTGGTGCTTGCTGATGTCGTACACGAGCAGGGCGCCCACGGCGCCACGGTAGTAGGCCGATGTGATGGCGCGGTAGCGCTCCTGGCCAGCTGTGTCCCAGATCTGTGCCTTGATCGTCTTGGCGTCCACCTGGATGGAGCGGGTCGCAAACTCGACGCCGATGGTCGACTTGGAGTCGAGGTTGAACTCGTTGCGGGTGAACCTGCTCAGCAGGTTGGATTTACCGACACCTGAGTCTCCGATGAGGACCACTGCGGCGTGTTAGTGGGCGAGACAAGTGGGCGCAGCAGGCGAATGTACCCTTGAAGAGAAACTACAGCCAGCGTGTCAGTAGGGGCAGGCGGCGGCGGCGGCGCACTTGTCGCACAGGGGACTCACGTCATATTCGTCGTTCGCCATGGCTGCGGTGAGCGGGGGAGGAGTGCGCAGCGGGGAAGGGTGCTCGAAAAAGTGGCGCTAGACAGACGACGGCTGGGCGAGGGCGGAGTGCGGCAGAGTGCAGAGTGCAGAGAGTGCAGGGTAGGAGGTGAAAGAGCCTCGACGTAGTGCGTGGACGGTGCAGGTGGCCTGGCTGCCTCCTGCCTCGACAAAGCAATGCGTGGAGACAGCTGCGGCAGGTGCGCCAAGTCCCAAACCGCACTAGCTCCCAGTCCCCTTAGTGCTGCTCTAGTTTACTCCAGCTGGAGCTCTCCAAACACGGCAACGCGGCGATCACCTTCTCAACTCGACTGTCTTGTCTCACTGTGCGAGAATTCAGATCGATCGCCCGCTGCGAGGGCGAGAGTCGGTTGCAGTTGCGTTCGGCACTTCCACGCGACGAGCGCTGAACATTGCCGTCTCTGTATGCTCTGGCCAATCAATGGCTCGCTACTCGGCGTGACCGTTATGCTCTGACTTCATCAATATTTACAGTCGTGCTGTTCTCCATCAATTGCCAACATGTCGGCCCTCGAACAGCTGCGGCAGGCCATGTCGGTACCGCATGATGTTCCTAGAGACTACGACACTGACACTGTTTCTGTGACTTCCACAATCTCTGACAACGCAGATTTCTACACTCCGTCATGTATCATTGCAGAGGCGCCTGGAGAGAATCACTGCTATCTCGTCATGTGGAAAGACTACCCACTATCCCAATGCACCTGGGAGCCTCCTTACAACTTGGACGGAACCACCTTGATCGAGGACTGGAACGAGGTCAAGCAGAAGCTCGGCAATCGAGAATCTGAAGAACTGAGTCTGAAGAACAACACAATGTTCGAGCAGGCGCAGGACGAGGCCGCGTCTGCTCAAGAGTTGAAACTGGAAAAACGCGAAAAGAAACGCCAGTTTTTAACAAAACGAAAACGCAGAGTCGTTCATGACGAAGAAAGCAGCGACGACGAGCCTCTACTTCCGGTTCGAGCAAAGAGCAGTCTGTTTGTGGGCACACAAGAGACACAGCCGTCAAGGCCATCTTCACCACCGACTAAAGCCATGCCCTCACCTCAGCATCCTGTTGCCCGCAAGGCACCGCTGGAGCAGTCCTCCTCTGATTCGGATACATCTTTGATATGCCGAAAACAGCTGGATAGCCCAACAACTAGGCCACAGCCGAAGCAGCCACAGCCAAAGCAGCCACAGCCAAAGCAGCCACAGCCAAAGCAGCCACAGCCAAAGATCAAGAAGACCAAGTCAACAGAAAAGCGGTCAACTAGCACGATCAATTTCATCAATAAGCCTAAAACCAAGCAACATCGAGAGTGGGCTGATAATCATCAATACACCAGGCTCAAATATCGAGGGCTTGCTGAGAAGAAATCCCACATTGAAGGTACACCAGACTTCAGCGCGCTCAGCTTCCCATTCGCATTGCCCCAGCCAGCAACTTCGAGATCAAACGATGATCTATATGCCCGACGTGAAACCACGAACCGTCGTGTTCAAGAGGATGATCCATACGCCCGACGTGAGACTACAGACCGTCGCGCTCAAGAAGGTCAGTCAGTGCCTCTTGCAGATTGGGAGCTCAACAAGATACCGCTAATGTGCTACCAATTTTTCCATCGATTGCCCTGCCCTGGTGGTGACAAGTACAACTGCCGATTCATGCATCGTGAGCATGATCCACAAGGAAAGCCTTATCCAGTGGGGAACTACGATGGTTTCGTCTACCCGAAGGATCGCAATCCACCGGTTACATGCCTTTTCTGGCTGAGACGAGAATGTTACAAAAAGGACGAGTGTGTCTACGCGCATAGCAACACAGGATGGACAGAATTTCAAGGCAAAGTGATGGAGATTAGGCATCTCAACCCTGAACTTACCACTCCTAGTGGACAGATCAAGCCCAAAGACCACGACCAACCAACAGGGATCAAGCATGCCCCTCCCAAGCCTGCTGCTCTTGATGGACAGATCAAGCCGAAAGACCGCAATCCCCCGGTTATATGCTCATTTTGGCTCAGGGGAGATAAGTGCAAAAAGTCTGCGAAGAAATGCGCTTTCGCGCACAAGCACACAGGACGGGACGACAATGGATTACCAATAGAAACCACACATCTCCCTCCTAAACTTACTGCTTCTGTCACCGACCAGATTCCATCACATGTTCTGCCGTATGATTATCAAAACATTACATGCCACTTTTGGCTAAGGGACGATGAAGGATGTTTTAAGGACAATTGTATGTTGGCTCACCGAAATACAGGTTGGGCAACGCCGGATGCAGATCCAAAAACTCAGCCTGTCCGGATCGACCCAACTCTGAAGCCTCGCGGTGTGCCACCTAAATATGCCGACCCCCCTGTAACGTGTCCGTACTGGCTGAGGTTGAAGATGAGTTGTACCAGAGAACCAG
This sequence comes from Epicoccum nigrum, assembly GCA_002116315.1. Taxonomy (NCBI): domain Eukaryota; kingdom Fungi; phylum Ascomycota; class Dothideomycetes; order Pleosporales; family Didymellaceae; genus Epicoccum; species Epicoccum nigrum. The sequence continues at coordinate 10,352 of KZ107847.1, read as the reverse complement.
CTGAATGTAAATATGCTCACTGGAACACCGGTTGGGCCCCACCAGGACCTCCAGTTACCTCTGGTACAGTCCTACCTATCGACCCCAAGCAGCGACCAGTCTGTCTCAAAGTTGAGAAAAGTACGTCAAGGCTCGCTCCGACTCGTTCAAATGACGATACTGGGCCCGCGCAGGCTGAGCACAGGACTGCGCCTTCTGGTCCGCGATCCGCAAATGATAGCCTGTCTTGGTCTCGTAAGACTGGTAGGTACCCTTTCCCGTAGAGGCGAGATCACCCAAGAGGCAGCGTGACCCTGGATTGCTTTCAATGTTTCCTACCAAAATTTCCGAGCCTTGCAAAAATGGTTTTGCAATCCGCTGACATATTCTACAGCTCCAACAGAGACCTCTTTGCAAACTACCCAGGACAGACTGCCTACACAGCCTTCGCCACCGCCATACACTGCTGATCACAGCGACAACGCTGCTGTTGGGACATCCACGGACCCAACTATGGACGCAGCACCGGCCTCTAAGCAGAATCATGTGCAGAGCCCCGTTGCAGTGCAGAATGCCCCACAGAACAAGACACCAGCTACTCTACGATCGTCACAGCTGAGGAGCAATATCGAGAGTCTTTGGAATCTGGACTTTGTTGAAATGTTTGAGTCTGCAAGGCCAGATGACATGGGCATCTTGAAACGACATGCGATGTTGCTGTATTCGCCACAAGACCATGCACAAGAGATTGAGTTGATCACACGATGGCTCTTAATGTACGATGTCAAGGTTGGTAATCTCTGGCATGACGGTGCGTGGAGCACATTCCACGATGACGTGCTTAAAGACAAGTCTGGTGTTATTATTGTAAGTGTATTGATATAGCTTGCTGCATGTATGCTAACACTTACAGGCGCATCCAGACTTTGTGCATTATATTGATCTCCCCGGGTTTGGTAAGCTCCTAACACAGGATGTACGTGTGTGGTCCGTCGGTGTACAGCTGCCTTGGTACGAGGTCGGCGTAGGTCCTGTGCCAACAGAATTGCAACGTCGCCGTTTCAATATTTTCCCACACGGTGGTTTCATCTACATCACTGATGATGTCTTTGAGAAAACACCGCAGCTGGCCCTAAAGATCATAAAACTCTTCTTCGACAAGATAGAGCTACTACGCAAGCATGACAGCCCTATCTTTTCATGGCTGGAGGTACCTGATGCGTTCTTGATCTGGCGAATATGCGTTCGTCCAGAGCTGATGGAGTACCTATACCTGAAGTGCAACGACAATGAAACAGAACTCGCGGCCGAAAATCCCGACTTCAAAAGGTAGAATCCTGCTCAAATGTCAAGTCTACTCTACTGACTCCTAGCCCAGCTACTACGACCTTTACATGCTACTCCACTTGAAAAGTTACATTGAGCAAGACTGCACATCCGAACCACTTACTGCGATTCCGGACAAATACCCTATCATGTCTGAACGCCGTGAGATTGCTCAACTTACACCTCTCGATTACTTCAACGTCTTAGCGAAGAACCAAGAAGACGCAGAAATCTCGATGATTGGATACTATGCGGCATTACAATCCAATGATCTGCAACGCCACTACCGCAATTTCTACGTGGTGCATCCCGAGCCTGGCGCGAATTGCGCTCAGCAATGGAAGGACACCATCCACAACATCAGCGATGTCATAACACCAGAACGATGCGCAGAAGAGCTCGAGAAACCTAGCAAGGACAGCTTGTTCGACTTCCGGGAGTGGGCTATGGAACTGAAGGAGAAAGGGGACGATGCAAGCGCTAGGTCAGATGATGGAAGTATGGGTGACGCGCCCATGGACATCTCTCCTGTGAAGAGCAAGAAAGAAGCCAGACACGCATCCTAATAATGTACGAGCAAGACCCTTGCTGTTGTCACGATTGCACGCTTCATAATTATAGATACCCAGTGCGCAGAATCAGCAGCGTTCATATCGAGCAATTACACACACCACCACTCACAACTTCACCAACAATGCCCGTGCTATCTCCCTCCTCCGTCTTTGATGAAACAGATAACAGACGGCAGATAAGTAGGTAGGGTAAGATACGAACCTTCCGACAATCGGCCGCCTTGTGGGCACGCCCGACACGGCCCCAGATGACGCACCGGCGCTGTGGCTCTTTCGGCGGCATTTCGATTCGACGCCAGCGCCGTCGCGAACCCCCAATCACCACCATCGAGCATGATTCATGATAAGCCAGCTCGGCTGCCGCGCGTGGGTCAGATAAGATCAGACCAAGCATGCGAAAGGAGTGCTTGTCTGAATGTATTGCATTGCATGTGAGGGTGAGGATAATACACGCTGTAGTCGCGCTATGTCGTTGCAATCCTCGTTGTTTATTCAGGACAAAGCAAGTGACTAACTAAGGAGCTGTCCCACACGCGCGGTCCACCTCGCTGCCGGCCTCCAGGTCTTTAGCTCCCTAATTCAGCCGCATCCAGACCCGCAGTTGCGGCTTTCCGGGCTTTGGGGTTGCTGGTTCCCCCGCAACTGAGCGAGTGCGCTTCAAGTCTTAAGGCACGCGACGTTGCTCGCGCCCAGGCGCCTGCCCTGTCCATCGGATCGTCTTGCCCTTTTTCGCCAGACTAGATATCTTGGTACTTAGTGACCTTGGTTCCCACGTGCGTGTGCTGTGCAACTTCCTCGCTGCACGTCATACATACTCACACTTCACCAACGTTCCTGTTGCGGAACCGGACGAACGACCATATTTGCGGGTCGCGAGGCAGCAGAGCCGAAGTCGCTGGATATTGTTTTTCTTGTTCTGGGTTTCATTGTTCAGACGGAACGAGATGGAGACGGGCAAGAGAAGCATGAGCATCACGCAGACGGGCGCAGGGAGGAAGGCGTCGGTTGCGAGTGGTGCAGGCAAGGATGGGAGTGCTGATGCAGCGCTCGCGAAAATGGGGTATGCGAGTGAACTGCCGCGGAATCTAAGTATGTTGAGTGTGCTGGGACTGTAAGTGGGATTTTTGTTTCTTGAATCGAATTGGGTATTGAGAAGCGGGAGCAAGGTGCTGAGCAACAACACACCGCATAACCTCGACGCTTGAAGACGCACAGCAACTAAGACATTGTCCTTATCAAAGCGACATGCTGACTTCAAACGCAGCTCCTTCGCCATCATGGCTGTTCCCTTTGGTCTTTCAACCACAATGTACATCACCCTTACCGACGGCCAGTCCGTCACCATCCTATGGGGCTGGGTGCTTGTCTCGATCATCTCGCTTGCCATCGCCGCCTCTTTGGCCGAAATCTGTGCCGTCTACCCCACCGCTGGTGGTGTCTACTACTGGTCCGCCATGCTATCGACACGCGAATGGGCGCCCATCACCTCGTGGGTCACCGGGTGGTTGACCCTCGTCGGCAACTGGACCGTTACGCTCAGTATCAATTTCAGCGGCGGGCAGCTCATTCTTAGTGCTATTACGCTTTGGAACGAGGACTTTGTGCCGAATCAATGGCAGACAGTGCTGATGTTTTGGGCTGTTATGTTGATCTGTATGGCGGTGAATGTTTTTGGCGCCAAGTATTTGGATCTGATCAACAAGATCTGTATCTACTGGACAGCGAGCAGTGTTATCATCATCATGATTACCCTGTTGACGATGGCACCTGTCAAGAGGCCCGCAGATTTTGTGTTCACGCACTATGATGCGAGCGCGAGTGGATGGTAAGTAGTCGCATCCATTTGCTTGAATGAGTGACTGACAATTCTCCAGGCCAAGCGGATGGGCCTTCTTCGTCGGTCTACTACAGGGCGCATACGTACTCACAGGATATGGCATGGTAGCATCCATGTGCGAGGAAGTGCAGAACCCGGAACGCGAAGTCCCCAAAGCCATCGTCCTCTCCGTCGCCGCCGCCGGCGTCACAGGCGTTATCTATCTCATCCCGATCCTCTTCGTGCTGCCTGACGTCAAGCTACTCCTCGATGTCGCCAACGGCCAGCCCATCGGTCTCCTCTTCAAAACAGTCACCGGCTCCGCTGCCGGAGGCTTTGGCCTTCTCTTCCTCATTCTGGGCATTCTGTTCTTCGCCGGCATTGGTGCGCTGACCGCCGCGTCGCGCTGCACCTATGCCTTTGCGCGTGACGGCGCCATCCCCGGTTCAGGGATCTGGAAGAAGGTCTCGAAGCGCTACGATATCCCGCTTGCCGCGCTCGCGCTATCGACTGCCGTGGACTGCCTACTAGGTCTCATCTTCTTTGGCTCTTCCGCGGCGTTCAACTCCTTCACCGGAGTGGCTACTATCTGCCTATCTGCCAGCTACGGCATGCCCATTCTGATCTCGGTCATTCGCGGACGCCAGGCAGTCAAGCACTCATCCTACTCACTAGGCCGCTTTGGCTACGCCATCAACATAGCCATGGTGGCATGGATCTGCCTCGCACTGGTGCTGTTCTGCATGCCTGTAAGCCTGCCCGTTGAGGCCACGACGATGAACTACGCGAGCGTGGTGTTTGCTGGGTTTGCTGCGATCAGCCTGATCTGGTACTTGATCAGCGGCAGGAAGAACTTTACTGGCCCGCCTGTGCCAACGGATGTTGCGCCGGGCGAGGAAATTGCGGTGGCCGGGCTGGCGGTGACTGATAGTCGGTACGAGAGGAATGGGGATGTGGAGGCCAAGGGCGAGAAGCTATAGTTGTTACTAGAGCTGTAGTTATTACCAGAGCTGTATTTGTATATAGTAAGAGTAGCTGTTCGATATCAAGTGTCGGTGTCAGACCTTTCTGCGCTGCTCTTTCCTCTCTCGCTCACGATGAAGGCGCTTCCTTGATGTCACTTGCTAGACTTTGAAGCCTTCGATCGTCACCTCTCCACCATGAACACATTCTCCTCAAATGAAAATATGACAGCAACACGGACGTCCAAAGCACCGTGGTGACCGTGACGCGAGATAGAGGATTAACGCTAGGCAGCCCCACATGCTGTTATGACGCGGGCCGCCTTTCCAACCACTTTACGCGACAGTTGCATAGACGCGTCGCCGCGCTCGTTTGCCCTCAATGGCGTCAAGGTAAGTCCACCGCAATTTCTTACCACGGTCACGGTCACACAAGCGCGATCACATGTCTACTACATTTGCCCTTCATAGCTCGTTTGCTTCCTGGAACCGTCTGAGCGACAGTCACTTACAGGCACAGCGTCACGTGCAGGGAAGTGGTGGATTTGACCCTGGATTCAGATTCCGATTCAGATGTCAAGATTGTTTGCTCTCACACCACCGCCGCCGTGACACTGACGTCGACCGCCGCGCCGCTTCCTCCTACCTCGCAGCCATGTAAGGCCTCCGTGCAGCAGGCGCAACTGTCTGCCACACCATCGACCGCTACCACGACCGCGAATATGGGGGCTAACGCATCGACGCCCAAAGCCTACAGACCCATGCTCCGCCCCACAACTGGTACGACGAACGAAAATATAGATGCTGGGCGTAGTCCGAAGAGGAGGAGGTTGTCTGTCTCCAGCAGTCTGGTATATGAACATCAGAACACCCAACGAGCTGGGCAGTTCAGTGGAACGCCGCTGAGCCCAGATGGAGTTGCAACACAGACTGCTGGCGCTACAGCCGCGAGCTCAAGCGCGAGTCTGCGCGCAAAGCTCAACGCGGCGAACGGAACGCCGTCGGCCCATTCCATGAAGTCCGCGCTGAAGTCTGCTTCTGCTATCCCGTTGCTTGACGACATAGCGACACAAGCTCCCCGGCCACTCTCTATGAACCGCAATACTGATAGCGGGAAGGCGAACGGTATTATCAGTCCAGGTCCAGCTACACCAGGGGTTGCTGCTCCCATCGTGATTGACTCGGATCATGGCGAGGACGGCGAGGAGATGGTCATTGAAACCTCCACCCGGATGGTTATTCCTGACAAGGGCACGGGTGAGATGGAGTTTGTAGCAGCTAACGTGAGCACGACGAATGATGCGCTGCTGCATCAGAGGAACATAAAGACGCGGGAACAAATGTGGGCATCGCCCGCAAAGACCTGCGTCGCACGAGATGACGACAAGGTCAAACCCATCCCAACGCAGCAGCCACCGCCGCCAATGTTTTGGCCGAAACCCACATCTACTGATGTTGCAATGGAGGTTGACAAGGATAATGGTAGCATGGTCCCTCAGCTTCCAGTGTCTGTAGAGACATATGTTGCACCGGATCACGACAAAGTCAATCCTGTCCCAACTCAGCAGAAGTCACCGCCGCCAATGCACTCACCACACCCTAGGTCTACTGATTTTACAATGGGGATTAACGAGGTCAATGACAGTATGGTCTCCCAGCTTTCTGAACGGCTGTCTACGCCACGCAAAGAACGGCGAAGACCAACACCGCCTCCGGCTCCTCAGTCTGCATCATCACCAGCTTCTCAATCCGCACCATCGCCAGCTCCTGTGTCCAATGCACCACTAAACAATAGGCATACAGGAAGTGACCAGGAGAAGTCAGATCACCTGCTGATTTTCTTAAAGGAGGTGAAAAGACTCAAGTGGCGGGAAATAACAGTTGAGTTCGCAAAAGACATCCCCGGCCGCACCTATGTCCAATTACAGTCACACTACTCAACAAAGATCAACAAGCGGGATCGCACTCAAGATCCGCCGACTTTAAACCTTCCTCCCAGATTTGCTGCGGAGGCCACGATTGACTGGACAGCGGTGCACGCCAACACTGCTGGGCCTAGAAAGACTGGGCCTAGAGTCCATAAGGAGGTCGCTGATCTTGGCGTGACTGCAGTCCATAAGCGTAACAAGCCACCGGCCGTGCAGAAGGCAAGGGACGATGACTCCTCCGATTCAAATTCCGGAGTCCGGAGACAGAGGACACGGCGTGCCCCTCCCGTGAACTATACTTGGCCGAAGTTGAGGACAACAGAAGGAGAGTACGAGGAATTCGTTGAAGAAGATGTCGTATTTGGTCATGCTCAGAACGCCTCAGGACCTCTGCACTCAGAGTCCCCAACGGACAATAATCATGTACCCACGTTGGCAAAGAATCTAGCTTCACCTAGGCCCGCTTCAGACTTCTGCTCACTCGACGCGCAGCTTAGCTTGACCATGCAGAAAGGCATGCAGGATGTCAAGCAAGTGCAGATCCCGTACCTATCGTCAAGACAGCGCTCAGCAATGCAGAACGGCCCCGCGCAGTGGACATGGGAAGAAGAGAATGTAGAGGATTGGCAAGGCGCCGCCCTACATGTTGACTTTAGCCCTGCCGAGCTACGAACGGTAGAGAGGGTCATCGCGAAGACAATTCCGTCTAGTCGTCAGAGCCGCCATAGCACTTGTCGGAGGCATCTGCGGGCTGTGCTCAAGAATCTCCCAGCGCCAAAGCGACAGATGCTCGCATACAACATCTCTCGACATTTTCGGTCGCGCGACTTTCAAAGTATAGTTTCTTTCATTGAGGATGCCGCAGCAGGTACCATATCGGACGTGCCTCAAATACAACGGCTTGCCGTCACCAAAACCCGCTCCATTTTCAGCAGTGCCCGAAAGCTTCCAGTACCTATACCTTCCATGACTCGTGATCGTGAGCTCGGCTTGCAGTCGAGAAGAGGATGGCAGACAGCATCAACAGCAGTGTCATATCAGATCAGGAACCAGTTGATTGACACCCTGGGACCCAAATCCACATGGACAGGCGCATCAAGCGATATCCACACGGTGGCCTGGTCTCCCGATGGCCAGTATTTTACGGCAGGGGCTGTCGCAGTCACTGATCCAGACTCAATGCAGTACAATCGCCCCAACGTGCTCCTCTATGGTAACACGATCAGTAATAGCATCCACGAGTTGAGATCACATAGCGTGGACCGAGAAAAGACATCTGCTGGGCCTAATTCAACCCACGCGATGCATATCACACAAGACCCCAAGCTTTACACTACTGTTAGCTCCGTTGCATTTGCACCTTCTGGAAACTTGATGTATTCAGCCGGTTATGACGGGTTTGTGATTATCTGGGACGTGACAAGAGGTTCTGAGCAACCAGATCTTTTGCACATGCTTAGACACACAGACAAGGTCCAAATTCTAGCTGTCAATCCAGCATACGACGGCAACATAGCTACAGCGACAACGCGAACAACTGGCAAGTCGGTAAAGCTTCTCTCCTTCAAGGAAGATGAAATGCAACGTCCTGATTGGGAACTAGCCGTTTCAAACTTCGCGTCTTCTAAAGCTCTGGCTCGTCCTGACTTGAACATGTCTGTCAACGCTCTTAAGTACGACCCGACTGGGCGCTTCCTACTTGCTGGATTTGGCGCCAATGCGCGCAGTGACCATAGCTTGGACACATCCGGCGATATATGTCTGTGGGATGTGGAGACACAGGCAGTTCTGAAGGTGCATGGCTCGAGCCGTAACGTCTTTGACGTGACCTTTAATCCAACAATGAGTCATCAAGGACTTTTCGCTGTAGGCTGTGTAGCCAACGGCAACGTCAATAGAGGTACTCGCTCTGTGGTGCGCTTTCATGATTTGAGAGTGAGGGGTTCTGACGCTAAGTATTCGAGTCGGATTGAGCTGGAGTGCAAGGCTCTCGATATGAACGACATCGTCTGGTGGTAAGTTGCCACAGCGAAGCAGATACTGAGTGGTTTCGCTAATACATTACAGCCCGTACGACAGTAATCTCTTCGCGGCTGGCTGCACTGATGGGCGCACCTATGTGTGGGACATCCGCAAACCCGAGAGGATACTCTACACCTTGAGCCACGGCTCGTCTCTGATGCCACTGCAAGACAGCGTGCCTCATGAAAGAACCGATACCGGCGTTCGCTTCTTGTCGTGGGGTCAGAACGCAAGACGACTCTACTCAGGCTCGTCAGATGGGGTCGTCAAGGTTTGGGACATAACACTATCGCAAGAAGACGTCTTCATTAAAGACCTTATCACAACCAGATCTGGCATCATGTCCGGTGCCTTTACTACTGACTACAGCAAGTTGCTCCTTGGTGAAGTCAACGGCACTGCCAATGTGCTCGAAGTCGGCAGGGACGATGTCGACCTCAAGGACGCAGAGAAGCTTCACTATCGTTCTTACATTGAAAAAGACGATGGAACAAGCGAAGTCACCGACAACGGAAATACAGTGTCGTCAACTCCGCCTAATAGCGCTGCGATCGAAGCATGCACATGGCTCGAGACTGGCCGGCTCCAACTTGCGCCCATGGGAGGCCTTCCCAAGCAGCAAGTCATCCAGGGACCCAATTACGCAGGACCGTACGACAGGAACGACGACGCTCACACACATCATTTGCGCGAGGAAGCATTCAAGTTCCAGCAACGGATGATTCCACCGCGAGGCGCGCAGTGCGACCTCCTAAGCTGTGAAGAAAACTACAACACAACCACCCACGAAGACATCGGCGACTCAGGCCGCAGCCGCGACCGCATCCCAAATGAACTGCGCCGCCAGTGGCTCGACGAAACCCCGCGCGTTGTCCCGGGCAGGACGAAATGCACAAATTGTGGCCGTCCTGCTATCCCTTCTACTGATGGCAAGAACACGGCACTCTGTGAGAACTGCTGCTTCGCCTGCTTCCGGTGTGGCGAAGAAAACTTCGTCTCCGGTACTGACCCAACGCTGAACTGTATTTATTGCGGGGGACAATGGAGCATCGGCGCGCTCGGGTACGAGTGCGTGCAAGCGCCGAACGGGCCATTTCAGCTTAGTAAAGTACCATGTCTGGAGGAGTTTGGAACGGACATGGTGCTGCAGAGGGCCATGGAGGAGGTGGGGAAGGCGAGCTTTGGGGATGAGATGAATGCGCTCAGCGACTACTATTTTGGGCTGGCGGTTGAGCGGGCTGAGAGCCCGGAGCTATAGATATGTGTGGCAAGTTGGAAGCTAGGAAGCTGGTGGAGGAAGGACACTTGACGTACGCCTGCATGGAGCTGAGTTGCAGTCAGTATGAACGCATGATACCCAGATACAATACAATATACCAAATCGAAATATACCACTTCTCAAACTATCGTTAGGGTCTGCATGCACTATTGAGTTATCAAAGGAGGAGGAGGAGAAATCTAACAAAACGAGCTAAACCAGCAAAACCAGCAAAACGGCTCGAAAAACCACAACCAGATCAGTACACTCTACCTGATGCACTCTAGCAAGAACACCCAGATCCCTCTTTCTCTATTCTAGAAGAAGAGAAGAAGAAGAAGCAGGAGGGAAAAGACGAAGACAAAACAAAGATAAAATAAAGATAACGCGATCTACCACCTAATGGCGCACCCCACCAAAATGGCGCACCTTGCCAAGACCACACCTCTTTTGACTACCACCAACAATGCCGCAACAAATTGATCTTGG
>KZ107846.1:1014464-1201722 GCA_002116315.1 Epicoccum nigrum | reverse complement strand
TGTACGAGAAGAGGCGTATCCTTTCTTTTCTCTATCTTTCTGCTTCTGTAGTTAGGACGAATGCATACTCGTTAGCAGGCCTCTTTGACCCTTAACACTCTATAGCTAGCATAAGTACTCTATTATACTAGATAGCAAACTTATTCTTAGTAAGATGTGTAGAGGCCTTATAGTTAAGATCTACACGCAGCTCTAGGAAGAAGATTAATACCTAAAGTAACTTTATGCCTATAACTGTACTAAGGTAGTAGTAAGAGATCTTATGTATAGGGGTAGCTTGTTCCCTAAATCTTGTATAATACTCGTCCTACTTTAGTATAGGTAGACTAAAGTGTATATCGTGTGTAATATTGTTTACAGCGTTCTAGTTTAGTAGCTAGTAGATCCCCTAGCAGGCAAATCCTAGGCTGCTAGGGAAGTAGCAAAGGCTATTAATGTTGTAGGTAGTCTTTAGGGCTAAACTCTCCCTACTGCCTATATAGTGTGTAGATATACAGAGGCTGAGTAGGTTACCTTTGTCTAGAGTGCCTATATCTTTAGGGCAGGCAGTAGTACTTATTCCCTTAAAGGCAGCCTGTAAGTCTAAGCCAGGCTGTATACTTGTCTAGTCTAGGAATCTAAGACTGCTAAGTATATTAGGAAGAGGCACTCCTCCTGTGTATGTCCTACTAGCTAGCTAGGTAATTGAGCTAAAAGAAGAATACCTTAAGTAGACGTTACTTTCTTAGTAGTAAGCAGCATAGTAGTGTTCTCCCTCTATATATTAGTCTACTATATATCCTTAGAACTGCCTTAGCTGCTGTGTAAGCTTTTAAGCCGTGCTTTCTTCTGCGTCTTCTGCATCTGCTATATCTGCTGCATCTCCTGCATCCTCTACTTCTCCTATATTTTCTGTATCTCTTGTTCCTTCTGCTTCCCCTGTCTCTTCTAGATTATGTTCCCTAGGGTGTTAAATAGGTCTACTAGGCAGTTATGCCCTTTCGCTACTTTGTATCTAGCTGTTTTGTTAAACTATAGGACTGCCTAACCCTTAGCTACTTAGGCTAGAGCTAGAACTGTTACTTACTCTCTAACTAAAAGGAGTAGCAGGTAGAGACCTTAACTAAACAGGTGTAGCAGGAATAGGCCTTAGCTAGGTAGGGGTAGCAGCTATAGGCCTTAGTTAAGTAGGGGTAGCAGGTATAGCCCTAGCCTAAGGCGCAGAAAAGTAGTTAGTAATAGTATTAGCCTAGTGTAGGAAAGAGATTTTGCGTTTCTTACTAGAAGAAGATAGACTTTAAGGACTACTACGTATAGTAGGTATTTGTTCTCTAGGGGAGCTAAACAGAGATACCTGCCCCTGTATTAGTGTAGCAGCTAGATACTGCGTGTCTGCTTCTGTACTTTCTGTAATTTGCCCTCCTCTTATCTGCTAATTAGATACTCTTTTATTCTAGATATTGTTCTCTTCTCTAAGTACTTCTTGCTCTTCTCTCTAGGCTCTCTGCTCTTCTTCACTAAGCTCCCTTTCTTCACTAAAATCTAGTAATAGATCCTATTCTATCCTAGGTTCTGTAGGCACACTTAGGTTGTTAAGTGTCCTTGCTGTTAAGCGTACACGTAAGCCGTGTATACCTGTACACTCTAGGGTTAGCTTTAGTATATCTCTAGGTAGCTCTAGCTTATAAGGAATAAAGATAGGCAAGCTCCTCTTAAAAGGTCTACTCTTAGCTTGTATCTAAGCAGCCTTGCGTAAGCTCTATTTTGCTGCTTTTGCTTCCTTACTAGTAGCGTATTTCCTAGGCCTGCCTGCTAGCATGCTAAGGCGGGGCTGTAAAGCAGCCTTAGTAGAGGAAAGCTAGGTAGGTAATAAGAATAACTACTAGTAGAGAAGGCAGAGGAGGTTATAATAAGAAAAATATACAAGGGGGGGGGGCTCCTAACCTAGAGACTAACGTGCAAAATCTAATAAACCCAATGTATATCTCCTAGGCTACTTAGGGAATAGTTATAGCAATCCTTGCTACTTAGTTATTAGCCTCTAGCATTAACTACTAGTATTATAGATAAGGATCTACTTGCTGTAGGACAGCTTATAAAAGAGTTAGGGAAATTTACCCTTTTCTATTACTATATTTACTGCAATAGTGTCTGTTACTGTCTATTATAGTAACCTTAGGCTCCTTATTTTCGCACTAGTAGCTTAATAGATACCTGCCTAAGAAACCCTTAAGTAGCAGACTTAGTAGCATCTATAGTGTTAGCTATTTCCACATCTATACCCTTATTCTCTCCCTCAGTACCTTCTACAACCTCCTATAGCTTCTTAGGGAGGCAGTATGCCTCCTTAATCTTTTTAGCCACGTCGTTAACCTTGTAGTCAAACAAGTCGCGATTGGTTATGTTCTACGCGCCTAGGTCAGAGTCCTCTAGTACGCGGCTGCTACCCTGCTCATCCGCTGAACCCTACCATTTAGGGATGTCGAAATTAAGCGGATTAGGGCTGTTAACAATATCTATACCTACCTTATCCTATACTAGGTTAGCGATGTCTATTACTGTCTATTACAGTACTTACATCTAGGGTTTACGCTTCTATAATGTGCAGGAAGGGGGTAATATCTACTAGCACGATGTCTAACCTTAGGTTAAGTATTATATTTATTAAGTGCGCTGCGTTGTTTATATTAAAGTAGTTATAGAGGATATTCTGTAGGTAGTTAACTAAGACATATTTTGTTTGCTAGTATAGTCCTAGGAAGAGGTAGTAATTGCTAAACTCGTTGCAGAGCTTAAGTTAGCAGTGTTGCTACTGTTGCTTAAGCTATACTATTAGAAGAAGGCCTATTACCGCCCTCTCTAACTTTATAAAGAGGAGTAGAAAAGGGGGTACAGGATAGCTGTCTGCTAAGAATTAAAAGCTCCTAATATCGTCCCTTACAGTCTTAAGTATCTATAACTATATAATATTAGCGCTGTCTATTACAGTCTATTATAATATTAAACTTACCCTCCCCTCCTTAGGGAAGTTAGGCCTATCTAGATCTAGTTCTAGGTAGTTACCCTAAAACATTTCCTTGTTCTTATTAGAGCAGAACATAAGATAGCACTGCAGGTATTAGCATAAAGCTAGTAATACTTATCTATACTTACTATAAATACTATATTATCTATAATATTAGTAATATATCGCATCTAGTTGTTCTCCTTACTATCTCCTTTAAGCTTAAACTACTTAGTAGCAAAGCAGGCAAATGCCTCTGTATAGAATTTCTTTGTCGTAACCTACTAAATATACTTATATTCTTTCTTAACGTTACTTATTTCGTGCTTGCTAATATTGTCTATGTTTACTGTTTAGGTCAGCGCTATCTATTATAGGTCTATTATATTTTCCTTACCTTTAACGTCTAGGCCCTCTACAGGCTTAAAACTAGCCTTAGCCTTTTACACGCCTTTATTAAGCAGGATCTAGGCCTCAGCACCCTGAGTTAGGGCCTTAGGGGGCATCTACTTAGGTATATTCTAGTTGTAGTACTGTTCTATTAGCTTGTAGAAAGTGTCTACAGGCCTAAGGTTAATGCCGTCTAGTAGGTTGTAATCTTAGAACTGCTAGGTAGCTGTCTTTCTCTTATGCATGCTATATTGTGTTAGCTGTCTATTACTATCTATTATAAGTATGTCTTACTATTTAGCCTATACTGCATTTACTACCTAGATTTTAAGGTCACTTTTAATCTAGGACTAGTTAATCTTCGAGGTTATTATAGAGTTATAGTGCAGTGTGCTAACAGTCTTATCTTTAATAATATCAGACTTTACGCAGGAAAGGGCCTTAGTCTTATTAGTCTGCTACTTTAGCAGAGTACAAATATACTTATAGTGCTGTTAGCTTGTTTAGCCTTAGTAACTTCTTTATAGATGCTGTAAAGTAAGCTTATCTGCTTCCTAGATCTCTCTATACTTAGGTTTTTACTATACACCTTTTTAGGCTGAATATCTAACTTATATATGTGCTAAAGTGTTGTGCATAGGCTGAATTAATTATTATAGCTAAGGGCTTTAGGGCGTCTAGGGATATTCCCTTTATCCTTATTACCCTTATTATTACTATTAGCTATAGCTATTAGCCTGTAGAGCTGTAGAAAGTTAGCAACTTTTGTTACTCTATCTATTACAGTAGAAGCAAGTGCGTAATAGATACTAAATACTGCGTAATAGACGTTAGTTTTATATAATAGATATTACTTACTATATAAGAGATAAGTAGGTAGTCTATACGTTATGTAAAATATGTGTTTAGGGTTAGAGTAGGTAAGTAGTAGGAAGGGTAGGAGTAAAAGGTTATAGATAGTAGGTCCCTAGCGCATTACGTAACTATATATATATACAGACCCTTACTTTTACTCTATCCCTATCCCTACTAATCCTCTACTTTCTAAACTTAGCTCTTTTACCCTAATTTTTTCGCCTACAATAATAATTTACTATTAACTATAGCCTAGCAGCCTTAGCTCCTCTAACAGACTAATAATTTAGCGTCTAGTTTCTCTAAATCTGCCTGTATATGTAACTACATGTAATAGACTGTAATAGATAGTGTACTAACTGTTTATAGTGCTCTTTAGTAAAGACTAATCTACTACTATTATAGCCTTTGCTGCTAATCCCTGCAACAAAAATAAACCTCTTCCTATCTAGTTCCTTCCCTAAGATAAACTTCTAGTACAGCCTACTAGGGATACTAATAAGTTAGAACTATCTATAGAAGTAAGGGATTATAATAGACGTGTAATAGACGTTATACTAACCTCCTAGGATAATAAGGAGGGCCCTCTTGCTATGCATAGGCTAATCCCCTAGAAAACTATCCCTAGCTGCACTAATTCGCCGCAACATGTTCTCTTATCTTCTCTAAAACTAGAATTAGACTTTGAACCCCCTCTTCTTAGCACTAAGCCTAGACCTCGCAATAAGACGGCCCCTGCGAAGAAGTTAAGTACTAAAAAGGTCTCTTAGGACCACATTAAGAAGGCTAAGAAAAGGCCCTATTAGAAGATTCCTATAGCTCCTCTCCTAGCAAAGCTACTGTCTCTAGGCAGGGATCTACACAGTAATATTAAGAGGTGTAAGCTAGGTAGTAAGTGTCTATTACAGTCTATTATAGTTTCTAGAGCATACACTAATTTATATAGAAACTGCTTTGCACGAGATTAAGCACTAACAGAAAGACAGTGTTACTAAGGGTGCAATTCTGCAATAGATACTATTTACGCAGCTTGTAAGAGACGTTATGCTTAACATCCTAACGCTGGATAGTAACAAGTAGCGTATTCAGATTAAAGCGCTTAATGCACTTAGGTTTGCCTATAAGTAGATAGTGTAGAACTAATTTTATAGTAAGTTTACATCTATAATAGACTATAATAGACAAGTAATATCTAACAAACTTAGCAGCCTTAAACGTTACTATTAATACTAGTTAACAAACTCTTATAGTTAAGGATGTTAAAATAGCCTAGTAGTGTGCATACAACTTACGCTATAAGAGTAAGTTTATTAATAAGTAGGAGGGTAACTTTAAGGCTGCCGCTTAGTCTAGGCTTAAGCCGGCTAAGAGGCCTGCCCTTTAGAAGCCTAGAAAGTAGAGAGAACAACTAGCTAGATTATGTAGCAGTAGGTCCCGTTAAAGCAGCAGAAGCATATCTAGTTAGTAGGTTAAACTTATTAGCTACGTAGTTATAGCTACTTACTACTATACGTTCTATAGCGTCTTAAGCACCCTTAAAAGTTTAATTCTATGTCTTTTTAATAACTAGCTTATATTCGCTTGCTTTGTAATTACAATACCTATTTATATGCTATTATTGTATATAAGAATTACCTTAGGCTTACCTAACTATACCTTACCTAACAATAATAGTACTAAAATTTGCTGTGCAATACCTCTGCGCGATATATATAACTTATACAAGCCTATTGCCTTTATTGTAGAAAATAATTCTCTGTATTATAGCTGCAGAAGCAGAATAGGCATTAATTACAAATTAGGTTAGCATAGCTAAGGACTTAGGGTTACCTGCCTGCGCCTTACCTAACAGCAATAGTACTAAAATTTGCTGTGTAATACCTCTGCGCGATATGTATAACTTATACAAGCCTATTGCCTTTATTATAGAAAATAATTCTCTATATTGCAGCTATAGAAGCAGAATAGGCATTAATTATAAATTAGGTTAGCGTAGCTAAGGACTTAGGGTTACCTACCTACACCTTACCTAACAGTAACAGTACTAAAATTTGCTGTGTAATACCTCTGCGCAATGCGTATAACTTATACAAGCCTATTACCTTTATTATAGAAAATAATTCTCTGTATTGCAGCTGCAGAAGTAGAATAGGCATTAATTACAAATTAGGTTAGCGCGTATCTAGGGTTAACCTTAAGGCCCTTAACTTTAACAGTATACAGCATAACAACTACACTACCCTATACTTAGCTAGTACTACTATTCTGCTTAGAAAACTATGCTTTATCAAATAAGCTAAAAAAAAATATAGGTTAGGTTCCTAAATCTAAGCCTGTTTTTACCTCTTAAGTATACCTGCGTTCTAATTATGCTTTAGATCCTAAAAGGCCTAATAAATTTCCCTAAAAGCTTCTTATTAGGTTAATATTTAAGGCTTAGGTTTCTAGTGCTTAATAGCACTAAGTCCTCTATGCAAAATACCTTATTCTTATATTTCTTATTATAGTATTAGCTTTAATACTCTTATACAGTCTATAGGTACTCCTTAAGTATTATTCTTATACTATATATATGCTTAACTCTTACTACAGCATCTAGTACCTCCCCTTCTAGCCTACTATCCCTAGTAGGCTTAGAAATAAGTAGGTACTTCCTATACACTGCATAGAAGGGGGTAGTCTCAGTAGACTTATATACTAAGTTATTGTAGGCAAACTATACAAGCTTTAACAAGCAGAGCTAATTATCCTGTAATATTATGCAAAATATTCGCAAGTATTATTCTAAGGTCTAATTCTAGCGCTTAGTCTAGCTATCTATTTGCAGATAGAAGGCTGTACTAAGCCTGCGCTTTACCTATAGTTAGTAGCAAATCTTAGTCTAAAACGTAGAGGTAAAGATAGGTCCTCTATCTAATACAATACCTTTCTATATTTTAAATTTAAGGATTATATTATTAAAGTATACTTCTATAAACTATTTTATATCCTAAGCTTTTAAAGTAGGGATGTAGAGTACTATCTTAGAGAAGTAGTAAACAATTATAAGTATTATATTAAAGATATAACCTACAGAATCTTTTAATAGCAGTAGGCTAGTAATAAAGTCTAGTGTAACTTCTTTAAAGATCTTGTTAAGTATTAGTAATAGTAATAACTATCTATATTTGCTGTGCCTTAGAGCTTTACTCCTCTAGTAAACAGCATATATTCTTACGTAATTCTAAACGTCTTTGCTAAGAGAGGGCTAGTAATAGGTCTGCTTAATTAGCTTAAGCGTTCTACGTGCGCTAAAGTAGCCTACTATGCGCGTGTTATAGTTCTAGAATAAAATATCTTGCCTAATAGCTAGTTTGTTAGGAACGTATATTCTGCTATTATATCTTAGGACTTCCTTTTTATTAAGTTGCTATGCTGGCGCTCTTCTGCGTATTCAGCTGCTCTTCTTGCCTAATAAGTCTGTAATCTGCTGTTATACAAAGGCGTCCCTTTATTGCAGTAGGTATAGGGTCTTAGCAAGTAATTAAGCTCCTACTATTACAGGTTCGCTACTTACTAGTACCCTAGCAAGTAAGCGTAGTACGTATAGCGTGCATACTATAGCACTAGCAGTAGGGACCTTTACAGTGCTGTAAATATCGGCTATACGCGTCTTACGTGCGCCTAATAAGCTTAGCTCGTTTGTAGATTCTCCTTCTCTACTAAGTCTATCCCTTACTAATAATTTGTTCTGTAGGGTAGGTAACTACTAGGTTAGCAATAGGTTGTCCTGTATATAGTCTGCCCTTTGTAAGGGACTATTAGTAGGGTTAGTCTTCCCTAGGCAGTATTCTACCTTAAAATCAAATGCTGCTAGGTCTATTGCCTAGCGTGCTTACTGTAGGCTAAGCTTATGTGCAGCGCGTATGCCGTGCAGGTTGTTATAGTTACTTAGTACCTAAATAGTGTGTTAAGTGCCTTCTAAGTAGTGTTGCTATATCTTAAAGCTATATACAATAGCTAGAAGTTCTAGGTTATATACCTTATAGTTAAGTTTAGAAGTAGTAAGCTTCCTTAATACAAAGGTAACTAGGTGCTACTTCGCGTCCTCAAATAACTAGGAAAGTATCCTAGATATTGCAAAGATTAAAGTATTAGTCTTAACCTAGATCTTAAGGGCTGTATCGAAGTGTTATATAATAGGCGTACTTGCAAAGCGTGTCTTAAGCCCTTTAAAGGATTTAGTAGCTAGCTCTATCTACTAGAAGCTATAATCCTTTTTAAGCAAGTCTGTAAGAGGGGTTATCTCCTTTATATATCCTTAGATAAAATAGCAATAGAAATTTACGAATCTAAGGATTAATTAGAGCTCCTTTATATTTATAGGCTACAGCTATTTAGTAATAGTCTTTACCCTTATAGGATTAGCATATACACCTTGCGTCCCTATAATAAATCCTAAGAAGTACACTTGGTCTGCTGTAAAAGTATACTTTTAGAGGTTAATAAATAGTTCTGCCTTCCTTAGTAATAAAAGCACAGCGTGCACAGCGTGCTAGTATAGCTTAATATTATTACTGCTAGTATAGATAAGTATATTTTTAAGGTATACTACACAGATATAATCTAGGTGCTTGATTAGAGCCCTGTTAATGTAAGCTTAGAAGCTTGCTAGGGCGTTAGTAAGCCTAAAAGGTATTACTAGATATTTAAAATAGCTATATCTAGTGCGAAAAGCTGTTTTCTACTTATTGCCTACCTTAATTCTTAACTAAGAATAGGCGTTCTTAAGATCTAGAGTAGTATAGTAGCGTGCGCCTAATAAGTAGTCTAACGTCTCTCTAATTAACAGGAGCAGGCAATAATCTTTAATAGTTACTGTATTAAGACCCCTATAATCTATACAAAGGTAGAGTGTGCTATCCTTCTTTAGGACAAATAGGATAGGGGCTCCTACAGGACTAGTGCTGTGTTGTATCTAACTATTTTAGAGAGCCTGTTCTAGGTATTTGCAGAGTAGCTTAAGCTTACGTAAGGAGAGGTTATAAAGCAGTCTATAAGGTAGTTCTTTGCCCTCTATAAGTAGAATTAAGTAATCTAATATCTTAAACTAAGGTAGAGTAGTAGCTACTACTTTATTAAATATATCTATATATTTATGCAGTACGTCTAGTATACGCGTGTTATACGCTATATACGTTTTATAGATATAGGCATTATACTCTAAGTCTATACTAATAGACTACAATACTCTAAGGAGTTAGGGTTTATCCTGTAGGTGTTCCTTTTCTAATTACTCTGTAGTGACTAGTTAGATACTAGCTGTAGTGTAGCCCTAACGCTATGTTTAGGTGCTGCAATTAATAGAAATGTGCTCTTATTAAAGGAAGGGGTTACTAAGGAGTAGAAGTAAGCCTTCCTTATCTACTCTATATACTGTAGTCTGCAATATGCGTTCTGCACCTGTGTTGTCGATTAGGCGTACCTAGAGCGCGTATACAGCGTAGGTGCTTTGTCTTTGCGCACTAATCCAACCTAATTAAGGGAGTTCAGCCTCTTAGATAGGTAGTAAGTCTATTTCTACCGTAATGCGCTAGCTAATAAGGCTAACGTCTGCTTGTAGGTCTAGAATAACCTAGAGTTCTCTTTCTAGGGTAGTCTCCCCTTGCGCGGTACACGTGCGCTTTATACCTAGCAAGATGTTTATTAGTATACGCCTTACTGTTGCTAGTTAATTAGTAAGGCACAGCCTTTTCCTGCTTGATTAATGCAGACTAGAATTTAGTTTAGGTTGCTACTTCTGTATTTGTTGCTGTAGTAGCCTACCTTCTAGCATTTGTAACAGGTTACACTGCTCTTATTGCGCACAGGCTTGTTAATAATCACAGGGCTTCCCTCCTTTAGCTTGGATTCTCTTTGTTTCCCGCTAAATTTGCTACGTAGGTGCTGTTCCTAAGGGGGTGATGCGTGGCGCAGGTTCCTCTTAAGCGTAGAGCCTAGCGCTACTAGATCTTTACTTATTGCTAGGACCTAGTAGTAATTAGTAATTGCTTGCTGTAGCTCAGGTTTAAGCTTTGAGAAGAGGTACTAGACTTGCTGTTCCTCAGTATAGGGGGTAAGTTGTTCTTTAAGAACATCTAGGTAAGTTGCAAAAGCCTAGACAGTCTAGTCTTTTCGTTGTATAGCATAAGCGTGCGTAGTAGCTACTTTAAGGGTGCAGTTAATAGGATTAGAAAGTAGGTTAAGTATATAATCCTTAAAGTACTCCTAGGTTAGGGTTTCTTCGCTTGCTTTAAAAGTACGCTTATAGTGTGTATACTAGAGCTCTCTTAGGCTCCCTGCTAGGTATTGCATAGCCTATAGGGTCTTGTCCTTATTACAGCAAAATTCTAGTAGCAACAGTCTAAAGGCTAGTTTATAGGAGCAGAAAAACTTACAGTGCTCTTTTAATATCCTTCCCTTGTATTCTGCTAAGTCTTTTGGTTTAATTGTGTGTTTCGCGTGTAGTAGCGTAAGCGCTTAAGGTGCGTCCCTCTTGCGCGTTTCTTAGGCTTAGGAGACTGGGTCTTCCTCAAGTTCCACTATAGTAGGAGGTGCAGTAGTAGGTGGTGTTGCCTCTAGGTAAGCAATCTCAGCTTCTAGCGCCTGTAAGTGATGTAGCCTTAGTAGCTTGTCGCGCCTTGCTTCTGTAGCTTAGATGCGCTTATCTAGCGTTATAGTATTGTTTATTGTGCGTGCAGGGGTCGTGTCGCGCTCGCTGCGTGTATTAGACGTGTCCTAAGGTTCGCTTAGGGGCTCAATTGTTCCCCTTATTGTAGGCGCTATTTCCTAGACTACTTCCTTGAAGTATTATTATGTGAGGATCTAGTTACAGGCAATAGTATTTGCTTTACACTAGTACAAGTAGTAGAGAAATAGTAGGTACATTCTGTAGGTATAATAATACTTGTCGTTCCCCTTGTGCGCGCTGAGCGCAGGTTATACGCGCCACGCTAGGCAGTGGCGCTAATCTTAACTAGGGCAGCTAAATACAACAACACCAAGCGCCTTTACAATAACTCTGTTACATAAATACTAATACTTAACTAGTACTCTATATATATATAGGACCTCTACTTTAAAGACAATTAACTAGCTAAATTAATTACTTAAATCCTTAGATTATTTATACAATTCCTTAAGAAGCTATTTAATATCTTAGTTAAAGTTATTAAAACCAACAACAAGATTACTATTATAAAAGCAGAAGTAGGAAGATAGTACACTACCTTAAGTATAAAACTTAAGCCTTTAGCACTAGATACTTAAGTATAAAATAGACGAGCTAAACGCTTAGAGGGTGTAATTAAAGAAATAGCACGTGCAATACAGCTAGACGCTAACTTACTATAGGAAATATAGCTAGAGATTACTAAAGCTGTAGTATATCTATATACTAGAACGCTAAACTATACTAATTAGTAGCAGTTACCCTATATAAGGTTCTTTATATAAGTTGCTAAACTAAATAGGATTATCCCTAGGTATTAAAAACTAAATTAGGTATACTTAAAACTGTATAGTTGTAAGGCCTTTACAATGACTAATAATACACACTATAGAAAGTTAAGACTCTAGAGGCTAGATCTAAAGGTATAGGTAGGCTACCTTGTAGGCTACTTATCTACAAATATCTATTATATCTAGATTCCCCCTTTAGGGAGAGTTATTAGCTTGTAAGACGTAGTCTTTAATAAACAATCTGTATTTAACAGTAAAATAGAGAGCCTAACAGACAGTCTAATGCATAGTACCCTTAAAGAGATAGCTATATAGATAAAGAAAATAGAACTTCTAGCACATTAAGTAGAATAACTAGAGACTAAGCAATTCTATAAAGATAATACAATAGAAGATAGTATATCTACCTGCAGAACTCTAAGGTAATACAAAGGCAAGGAAGTACTTAAAGCATACCTAACTCCTCTAGAAACTCTACCTCTAGTCGCGCTCTTAATATAGACTATCGAGAACGAAGCAAGTAAATAGTAATCTAATAACTATAGTATATTAACAATAGTACTATAAGCTGCTGTATTTATAGCTAGGACCTAGGTAGAGATAATAGGCTAATATAATAGAAAACCTATTTATAAGGTATAGCTGCAAAGAATCCTATTAAGGGGAATACAGCTACACTTAAGCTAGCTCCCTCTACTACTAAAAGCATTCTCTAATCTTAAGAACTATCTACTCTATAAGATATTTAGGAAAGCTAAAAAAGTTTACCTTAAGAGCTACTGCTAGATAAGATTATAGGTAGAGGTGCTAATATTACTAATTAGGAGAGCTAGATATTAGATACTTAACTGTATATAGGTATATACGTACAAACTAGACAAGCACTACTATCTACTTAAGTACAAGGCCTAGCTAGTAGTTAGAGGGGATTAATAGTAAAATATTACCTTATAAGATACCTACGCAGCTACGCTAGCAAGCTAGTCCTTCTAAATACTAGCTGCTATTATAGCTAAGGATAACCTTAAGCTAAAATAGTATAATATTACTAATACCTTTATATATATAATAGTTAATAGAGAAATCTATATAAAGATACTATACAGCTACTAAAAGCTAGGGACTACCTTAAAGATCTAGAAAGCGTTATATAGTATACATATACTACTACTACTCTAGTAAAAGGAGTTTATAACAGCTCTCTTTTAACTAAAATTTTAGGTAGTACTATATAAGCTATACTGTATAATAAAGAATAGAATAATTATCTTCTTCTATATAGATAATAATATATTTGCGTACTATAAAATACAGAAGGAGTCTACTAAATAAATTACTATATCCCTTTAAAAGAAATATACCTTAATAGGAGGTAATAACCTATAATAGTCCCTAGGGATTAAAATTATTTATAACTAATAATAGAAGATAATCTAACTATTGCAATAGTTATATATTAAAAAGAAAAGCTAACTCACTAACTAGACAGACTTAAGATACAACTTGCCTATATTAACAATTAAATAAGTACTAAATAATAGACTTCCTACTATATTAGAGATAAATAGATACTAACAGAAGATTAGGTCTCTCCTATTTATAGTAGTTACTACACAACCTAACATTACCTTTACTACTTTAAGGCTAGCTAGATTCCTTATTAATCTAGGTTATAAATACTATAAGGCAGTAGATAGAGTACTACTATATCTTTACGCTACTAAAACTAAGGCTTTACAGCTTAGCTAGGGAACAGGCCTTAAAGTAGCTAGCAACGCGTCCTTTGCAGATAACACTATAGATAGGAAGAGCTTACAAGGTTATATTATTAAGCTCTTTAGAGAACTTGTAGCCTAGAGAGCAAGTAAACAGGATACTGTTACTACGTCTACAACTAAAGCTAAATTACTAGCCCTATCTTAGGTCGCTAAAGAAGCCCTATACTTAACTAGGCTACTAAAGGAGCTATAAATTACAGTACCTAGATTAGCTATTAATATTAGCTACAATAATAAGTAAACAATACGCCTTATTACTAAGGATATTGTAAAACTACAAACTAAACTATAATATATAGCTATCTATAATTACTAGCTCTAATAAGAGGTCTCTTACAGTAAGATTAAGGTAATTTATATATCTACTAACTAAATAATTACTAATAGATTAACTAAATCCCTGCTAGCAAACACATAGGAGACCTTCCTCAACTAACTTAGTCTAGTTAAGAGAAGACTAGTATATCTTAAGGAGGTTTAGATAGATAAGAATAAAGCCTAACTTAAGACCCTTATATTATCTAAAACTAAATAATTAGTTAGCAGCTTAAGAGATACTCTAAGCTAAGGGGTTATATTAGATTTATAACTATATAAGCTAAGGGCTAGCAATTAATATAATTAACCTAACAAGACTAAGGCTAGCGTGCAATATAATTATTACATAAGGGGCTTAGGTGTAACTACACAAGAATAAAAAGGCACCTATTATCTAAACATAGAACAAGAACAACACATAGAGTAGTATATAACAGAATTTATTAATTATAACCCTGATTTTATTACACTCTTTAAAAGATCTATTAAATCTAATACCTTTAGTCCTTAATCTACTTAACAAAGTGCCTTAGCTAGGCTACTCTAATATTATTTATAGTCTAGCTATTATTACTAACCCTAATACGCTATTAGGACTTTAAATCTAGGTACTAGGACTTATTAAAGGTCTTTGCTTTAAAGATAAAGTAGAGTATAATTACCTAGCCTATTACGTTAATTGCAACAATTAAAGTTCCCTACTTATAGTCTCTCTACTAGACCCTAATAAGCTTAAAGCGTCTCTCTAATACAGTAACTACTTTAATGCAGTTTCTAGTACCTTGTTAAGGGTTAAAGAGGCCTGCTAACGAGTATGCATTCGTCCTAACTACAGAAGCAGAAAGATAGAGAAAGAAAAGGATACGCCTCTTCTTATACAAGATATATCCTAGTGCCAAGCTAGAAGCTAGTCTCTTAGTAGCCCACGTGCTCGTACGTAGGGTCCGTTCTGTATGTAGTCTTGCATCTAGGGCCTAGCCTATAACAACCTATAGTAAATCTAGTCTTATTAAAGTTATAGGTATCTTCGTCCTAGGTGTTATACTTAGCTTTAATATTCTGTACTAGGTTAAACTAGGGTCTAATAATGTCTAGATTGCTGTAGAGGACTCTCTAGCAATTCCTCTGTTAAGTTATACGCAATTTAAGTCTAGGCTCGCGTTTAATAAAGTTTAAAGCCTATTAGAGGCTAATAGGGTCTGTATTACGTATAGTACGTAGTTAATTAGCTATATCTTTAACCTAACAAAGTATTAGGGCAAGCCCTTACGCGTTAAGCTTCTTTATATACTGCACAAGCGTCTGCTCTTCTATCTTAGTTAAAGCTAATAACTTAGGGTAGGTATTGCGTGTTAACTACTTCCCGGTGCGTTAGTTATTGTCACAGGTATATACTGTTCGAACCCTAGTACCTATATCTGTTAGGTTACTGTACCTTTTTGGTCCGTGTAGCTGAGGTGGGTTCTAGCTGAAGCTTTCACAGTTATAGAGAGTTAATTTTAGCATGTTGTAGACTATAGCAGCGCGTCGCACGCTAAGATTTTAAGGTTCATTTGTTGCTTAGAGTGCAAGCTTAATCCTATCTTTTTTTAGAAGCGATTCAAGGTTAAGTGGTTGATCTATTGTGATTTTAGAGTTGGTAGGCCTGAGAGCTTGTTGGGGTGTCCGACTCGCTTAGCTGTCCGACTCGCTATACACTCACGTTAAGCTAAAAAGAAATATAGGTTAGGTTCCTAAATCTAAGCCTGTTTTTGCCTCTCAAAAAGTCGTCCACGTACGTGCGTTAGCGAGAAGAGAAGGAGGAGTTTGGAAGGTAAGGTCAGACTGCAACATGCAGCAGCTGGAATCGACAAAATTTCCTGTCTAGAATTCGAAGTACGAAACATGGACTACAATCAGTACTAGGCCCCGTGGTTGCAGTAGGTCCAAGAGACAGGAGCCTCAGCACGGCAGCGGACGTAACGAGGTCAATATGGCTGAGAGGGGAAGTGCAGGGATAGTCGCGGAGTCAATCCGAGACGAGTTCGCAAGAAGGTGGAAAGGGTCAGTGCTGACACTCGAAACTGTCGGCTCTGTGCACTGTAGATTTTATTAAGCGATCCGTTCTCAGCTGAAATACACGCAACCTCTTCACACACCTTCCGTCCCGTGTAAGTACTACACTCTTTTACTTTCCGGTGGCCCAAGGTAGCTTTGTCTGACGCCACCAAAATCAAGAACAACTTTTTGTAGGGTCATTCCAGGCTCGAGTAGCCACACCATGAGAGTGTGTTTGCCGGGCGCGATCGTTGTATTACTGACACTAGTCCAGGCTGCATTGGAAACAGTCTGGTCCCAGCCCTCTGGAAGGGCACCACCAGTCTGGTCAATCACGTACTGCACCACTTTGCGGAGCGAGCCATCAACAGCGACAGCGTACTTCAAAGGCCGAGTCGGATCTGTATTCAAACCCTGACCTAAGATCATAGTTATGTTCATTGGCATAATCACCGTTGCGTCGGTAAAGCTGTAGAAATCGTACTCAAGATGAGGCGCGGTAGTTGCGTTCACGTAGGATCGCGCAAGCGGGTCGCGCAATGCGACGCCGCTCAGTGTTTTGCCGTACCATGGAATAGTCATGTAGGCAGTTTCTGAGCCATTGTTGGTGTCGCCGACAATACGGGAAAAATGACTCGCCTCCATAGCCACATAACCGTCTGACTCCACAAACCCGCTGAAGCCCGAAGGCACAACTGTATTGTTGATTGGGAGAACCAAAGATGGTCCTAAGCCATTGGAGGGGCCTTGTTGCTGGCCATAACCGGTCGAGGAAGTGATGTTGAGTACTGTACTCGATGAGCCACTCGGAGCAGCAGCCCAGTTGATGTTGAGGAATATTCGAACATCCGCATCACCTGGGGAGATAGATCCTTGCTGACCCGGGACACCATTTTCGAATGTGAAATTCACATATGAAGGCCCAGAAATGTTCCAGACCGTAGTTCCGGTCCCAATGTGAAACAGATCGATAAACCTTGTTCGCCCATATGGATCTGCTGGGAGGATGGTCAACTGGTTCGAGAATAGCGCGTGGTATGGATCATCACCGGGGACGCTGGCATTTGTACCCTCAGTGGAGACTCCAATATCTCCGGCATACGATCGTTCAAGCGTCTGAACATACCTTACTGGGGGAGAGAGCTGTCGCTTTGGTTGATTCCACTGCACGTATCCAATATGGGCTTGGTCCATCATGTGATCCCACTTGCTACTGACGAGTGAATGATACTGTACGGTAAGGTTATGATCTTTTTCAAAGCTATCGAGCACGTTCCTGGCATAGGCATTCGCAGAGTTTCGTCCTTGGATTCCGTAGACAAGATTCTTTGCTGAGTTAACATTGACCTCATGTACAGCCTGTCCAGCAAGGACAGGATGAAGTACCAGCTCGAAGAAAGCTGCATGGTATGAACTAGGCAAGCTAGCATTGACCGCTAGTGCTAATTGCGCAAGGTCTGTCCACTCTTGGAGTATGATGTCGGCTTCGTTGTAGTTGATTACAGAGTACGTCTCTGGTTCGACGAGCTCGAACTTTCTTCGACCAGCAAGTTGACCGAAACGATCCAGTAAGTAAGTGATATTGATGGCATAAGAATCGCCGAAAGTCTTTGATGCCCACATCCGTTCCCAGGTTGAACCGCTGTCAGGTCCAGTCCACTCACTATAATCATAGGCCATATCCAGGAAGAAAGTGAGTGGGATCTCTACCGGCTTTATGTCTCCCACGTTGGCGATCCAAATCTCTCTTGCATTGCGTTCATAAGCCATAGACATCTGCTCCCAAGTCCTCTGTTGTTGGATGGTGTTGTGCCACTTGTAGTTTCTGGGCAGGCCATCATAATCGAAATGAAAGTAAACGCCAGCACCGCCCGAGCGGTGTTGGTCAGCTTCGTTTGGTAAACGTCGAATATTGCCCCAGTTGTCGTCAGACCACAGCAGAGTAACGTCGTCCGGTACCTTCATCCCAGCCTCGTAGAAGCCCTGTACTTCCTTGTACAAACACCAGAGCTGCGGGATATTAGCTAAGGACTGGTTTCCACCATAAATGTCTGCTAAAATTTGACGTTGCGTGTCGACGATGTTCTCGAGCTGCTCAGTCTCAATGGAAGCAGAAAGAGCAGTATCTCCACTTCCGCGCATGCCCATAGTAATGATGCTTTCGTAAGGCTTTGCCCTGATCGCACCGTCACGCATGAAGGTGGCGATGGAAGCGTTGTTCGAAGTCCATTGCCAC
The DNA here is from genome assembly GCA_002116315.1 of Epicoccum nigrum. Classification (NCBI taxonomy): domain Eukaryota; kingdom Fungi; phylum Ascomycota; class Dothideomycetes; order Pleosporales; family Didymellaceae; genus Epicoccum; species Epicoccum nigrum. The sequence goes on along the minus strand of KZ107846.1, from coordinate 1,183,646 downwards.
GGACCACTGCCAAAAAGCGACCACTCTTTTGTAGCACGCTGGAAGGGCTCAGTATGGCTTGTCCCGATGACCACAGCGTACTCGTCAGCTAGAGGCTGATTACGTTCGTCATCGACGAAGAATACCTGAGTCCAGTCTCCACCTGCAGGCCAAAGATAGTTGGCTCGCAATCTCAAGACCAACTCGAAGACTAGGGCGTGGAATTCTGCACCGTAAATAGGCGGCTCTCCTGCTCCGGGGAACTTGGCTGTGATCCAGCCTGAGAGTGCGGGAGCGTTGTCATTGATAAAGAAACCACGGTATTTGACGGTTGGTGATCCTTGGGTTTTAGTTGTAGGCATCGCATTGACGGTGTGGCAGCTTTTGGGAGGCACGTCAGCCCAGAAGTACCAAGGTGAAACGCCAATCTGCTCAGAGATATCATAGAGACCGTATATGGTGCCTCTGCGATCGCTTCCAACGATCACGAGAGCCGATTCGACACCGGGAAGCGGAGACTGAACCAATTGTGATGAGAATGCTTCCCATCGTCCTTTGATCGACTCAACGTCCAATTTTTCAGCACGGATCAACGATTCGATGATGCTTGAACTGCCAATTGTTCCTGCGATGATGACACCGCCGGCTGATCCATTTTGCGGTTTCGGAAGGCCGAAGCTGTTGATTCCAGTGACATTGAGGATCATCGATGCACTATGAGACGTGTGGTTTCCGTATAAGGTGACCGTGCCATTGATTCCAGTCACACGACCAAAGTCTAAGGCGAGGTCGCGTGCAGTTTTCAGTACAGCTGGCCACTCCTCGTCCGCTGCCAGTATCTGTACCGAGGAAGTTTGGTTGCCCAAAACCAGTCCTCCTGATGATAAAGCCGAACAATTGACAGTGCTTTGGCGGGTTGCCAGTACTGGACCGACCACCAAGCATCCCAAGTATATCAACAAGACAAGCATCGTCATGCGTAGAGTGACCGGTAGCAATCGTGGATTAATTCTACGTGTTATATAAGATTGCCGCAGGCTCGACCGGGATCCCCGCATCTTCACTTCACCCGCAATTGCGGAACCATAAATGGCTAATCCGCCTTAGTCTTAGCCACAGAATCTAGCTAGTGGGTCCGGAAAAAGTAACTTGATAAAATTTTGTAAATGCACGTCCGTTCCGCTTTGGATCTGTGTTCTCGCTCGCTAATTGGTCAAGCCATCTCATAAATTACTAAGCCACATTTTATTGGTTTACCAATTACCCACCGGCAGCTTCCCAAAAATCGATCTACCATACCAAGACGATCACTGTAGTGTCACAAAGATAATCTCGTGTTGGATGATAGTTGAAGCTGCAGCTACCCCTCTTTTGCCTGCTCTCAGCGACTATGTCACCATGTACACTTGAATTCTCTTCACAAATAAGTGCAATAGACTCGCCTGAGGTTGCTGCCTCAGGCTGTAAGGTTGCAGTATTTAGCAACGTAAAGATGCCTCAAAATTCGTGGATTTTCGAACTCAGGGGAGATTATCGGTCATTTAGGGTTTCTTGGGGAAGTGAGGGCTAGGGCCTTACTCCACTCGCCTGTTAACGATCTGGCTGCTCCTTACTATGGTACGGTCCGTTCATAGTCAAGGTTTGGAATTTACTATGAATACATAACAGATGGTGCCGTGTGCATCCATCTGTGCTTGACTACGAGCTGCATATTGTCTGCGTTACAGAGTAGCCTTCTTACCTTTGTATGTCGTGCGTCTGAACGCTCGATCTATTCAAGATCACAAAGTATTCTCCCATGCACGTATTTGCTTCTTGCTGCCACCCGGCTACTTTACCTTCCACATCTGACACTTGAAACAAAGCCGGACGCTTGGTGCAGGTGTATAGCAAAGCGTATTCGCATATATCTATAGATTCCTCCACCAATATCTCATACAGTAATAGACATTACATGTGGTTGTGCAGCCTCATGTTTACAGGTACCTGTTGGGGGTATTCAGCACATTACGCGCACGGACACTGTACGTCTTTTCCAGCATACAGATTTCCGCCATTTCCGTGGTTTCCGCTGCGAATTATTTTGGTCCTCAACAACCAAACGATCCTATGTCTTCTGTGTCATAGAGCTAGAGTCAAGCAAGACTAAGTGATAGGATCTTTGTACAATCCTTGCTTTAGTATTAAGTTCGTGATCTACTAAGTCTATCGGCTGTAAAAGATCTGTTGTGCTCAGGCGCCCAGACCAGAAGACGGGCCTGGATGCAGCCATCCTCGTTCCACTATGACCTCAGACCAACACTCCTCACATGTTGGTACACACTAGTTACAACAGGCCGGAAGCTTGCCACGCATGACTCTTCTCGATTGCAGGGTAGACTATCAATAGTTCGAGGGAGATTCTTATTTGCAGAGCCATCAACTTTGCGCGGCATTCTCAACAACCGTTCGCGAGTTCGATTGAGTACAGCTTTCCCAGCTGAGTGGGAACACTGCATGCGGTAGTCACAAGACAATGCCATAGCTCTTGTCACGTAGCTTGCAGTCACGTACTAAATTTATTTGCCATTGCCACATCCGTGCAACTTTTATCACACTTCGCCCGCCACGTACGATCACACACTGAGCGGGATGCGCCAGAAGATGAAAAGCAGTTCATCCGCATCTTTCAGGTACAATGACAGCGCCCACTCCGCTTGGTTACAGGTCTCCATCCTCTTGCTTGAGCAACTGCTGCTGCGACCGATATTTCTTCCAATTCAATATTAATTGATTGTTTTTCTATTTCGCTGATGAACAGTGCCGACAACTAAACCTTCTCTGACACTAGACACCTGCACTAACCTACTTTTTCGTTCACGTGTCGCAACTTCCATATTGCGTATAAAGTACCCAGCTCCAGTGTTTTGACTTTCCAGCAATACTCCTGTATTATCACTTAGAGTCAGCAGCATGGGTAGCTGGTTTCTCTTTGGTTGTAGTGTTACCATACATTGAGTCACCAGATCTTACAGTCTGTAAGTCAAACAGCGCATTGATCATCACATCGCCTTACTGACCACTTTGGGGTCGTTGTTTCGACCATATCGAGTTCGAGGCGTGAATCGCTATCATCGCTCTGATCTAACATTCGTTTACCGACATCTCTGGTGTTCACCGGTCAACCAAAAATACCTGACCTTGAAGGTGACAGGGCGACCCGAGGATCTTCCTTTCCTGGGAGTCTTCGATCGCAGAACACCGTCCATCCAACACAGCAGTGTCGAACCTGCTCATCACCAGAACACCACATGCGGACGACCCTGATAACGAACGGACCTGTTTTCGATAGTATTATAAAACACAGCCAGTCAATGTCACCATGCACGATCCCTCATCGAATGCAAACGCGAAACTTGCGCATCGCCTACGAACAGCGCTCCACGTACGATGCCAACACCCTTCGCTTGCAGCAACACATACTGTCCGAGGAACTAGCCCTCTCATTGGTCGGTAGCATTAGTCAGCACCATTTCAGGTTAGTGCGCGCAGCCGCACGTGGTTTAGATATATCGTGCACTAGGTGGAGCTCCATAGTCAATACATCACAATTCACCTCAACTTTCATACTCAACCCGCGCTGCACCTGCGCACACATACACTCTTGACAGACACCGCGACGGTCCTAACAAAAAAGCGTCAGGTCCCAAGAAGCATAGTCCAAGCTCAGCCTGCTTTCGAACCAAAGTGGACAGGATATCTGGCTACAATGAAAGACGCGATGACGATTATAGAGGCGGCACTACAAGGGCGCGTGAACCATATCAGTCGTCGACCTGACGATAGAGAACGAGAGCAGATGCTTACATCAGGAACAGTCCCTATTTTCGAGGAAAATGCATCAAGAATCCGACGATGGACTGATAACGCGCACTGGTCGCCAAGCCAGATCGTAAGCGGTTTCCGATTCTATCGACAACTGATGCGAGCATCCGAACCCTTCGATCATCTATACGATACTCGATTTAGCCGCAAGAATAACGCTGGGAGTCCAATCACCAAGACAAGCGGACATGTCAACAACCGTGACAATAAGGACGAGCATCCCCTGTCTCAAGAATTGCCAACGGGTGGGACCGACTTTGTGAATATAGGCTATGCAAACGTCAGTCAAAGCCTTGTACCCGGGAAACGAGGAGAGCTTCGTGAAAATATCAACGAAGACTTTGAGTTCAAGGAAGCAGGTCTGATGAAGAAGACGATTTCCGTCAGGTACCGTGGTATCTATCATCACGTCATCTCCTATTACAGTCTCGAGGATGTCTTAGCTGGGTAACTCAAGCGGCCATTCCAGGACCCAAGACTCGAGAGCGTGCGGCCGCGGGCAGAACTCTTTGACAGCTAGAGATTCAACCTGAGGAATGAAGAGGGTAGACATACGTCGCTCGACACCAACTTCACTTGGGACATGCAGCCTCGCGGCGCGCAGCACGACGAATGTTTTTGGACATAAAGAGTAGCCATCAGCCCCGACGGAATGGGTCAAACTTGCGATCTACCTGACCTAGAAGTGCCAGAAGCGTAGGATATGTGCATACAATGCGCATGTCTCAAGATATGGTGCCTCACCCCGCACAGCAGTGCGATGTACTGACTAGTACATAGAGATCAATCTTCTACTCAGCGCACACCCGGCCTTCTTTCCCTTAGTCTTGTTTGTCGCCAAGTCAATCGTATCGGCTCTATGGAAAATGCAGCTCAGCTATACGCAAGAGATATTTAAGTGTGCCAACATTAATTGGTCCATTAACAGCATCGTCCTTCCTTGAAAACAGTGGTGTCTGAATGCGCTGCTTCTAATACCCTGAGCACATTTTACACTCTGAGTGCCTTGATGCGCAGTATCACCAGTTCAGACAAAAAGTCTCCACACAGCAAGTTGTGTTTTGTCTAGATTGTGTATTTCAGAGATATTCCTGAGGAAACAGAGTATAAAATCCTTAGGGTGAAAAGCCTCAACGCCTACATGAACCTTCTGATCGAGTAGTGTAGCATTATAGCACCTACTCCCTCGCTTGAATCTTTCTCTTGTTATGCTCCCTTGCCTCTCAACTGCGGATCCAATCTTTTGAAAATTTCTTGCATGAGAGCTTGAAGTGGTTGAAAGCGCTGCTTTAACATCTACTCTGTTTTGGCCAGAGTTCCTGCTAATATCCTTGGGAGTTTTACCATCTCTCTCAAGGGAAGCAGAGCATACAGCAGTCGCCCACCGATGGGGGACCCTCAAGATGATGCGTAGGATCCTTCTGAAATGTTTCCATTTGATTGCCCATGCGTTTGGTTACCCGTACCGCTGACGATGGCGTGTGATCTTGCGCACAAATCCGCAAGCTCAGCTCTAATTACAATGTGGGCTAGCACACATATGTAGGATACATCACGAATCGTATAGCAGTTTTTGAGTTAATTGCTTATGTCCCCAGTCTTTTGCGCGCCGTAACCCTGTTATGCAGAGTCCGAGGATTGGGATCTTAGTGTGTCTGCAGAGCCGCACGGATTCCCGGACGCGAGGAAGATAAAGACTTGGCCGATCAAACATGATGCTTTCCACACCGTTCGGAGATTTTGTTGTTAGAATATTAGTCAAGAAAGTTAAGGTAGCGCTGGGATATCTCGCTAGAGCCGAACGTTAGAACAACCAAAAGACTACAGTGGTCGATGATGCTGGGCAGCAATCTTTACCTCACCTGCTTTTCCGCCACCAGCTGTTGTAGAACAATGTTCTCTGCAACTACTCAGCCTAGTTGATATGTTTTAACAAAGTGAATGTTGACTTTACTGCGTAGAACATCTACAGGTCTCTGTTGTAACAACGCTCTGTACGCTTACATAGCTGTACTAGGTCGACTCCTAGTCTATAGAATGGACGCTTAGCTAGCTCCTGAGGCAACTGTCTGCTTATGAGTTTGTGTAGCTTTAACTGTACACATGTCTCGCACTCTGTCCACTGTGATGCCTTCAGTTGCTTGATAAACTTGATGCTATCTACCTGTCTCTTAAGCTAAGTAACTACTTTCTAGCTAATGTAGCCAAACAGACTGTAATCCTCTTGTTAAATAACTACTAGTAGCTTCCTGTTATTACGTGACGGCTTAGAAACAGGATAGCGTGTTGCGTATACTAACAGCAGAGCTAGCAGTAGTACCTGCTCTTTCTTATTGCTAATAAGCTAGTGTCTATCTTAATATTATAGCAGACATATTACATTTAACAGCTTGCCTTAATACAAATAGTTATAGCTAGAATTAAAGTAAACTTCTAGAGGCTGGCTACGTAATAGTCTAACAACGCTTGTAAAGAATCTAGGGATATAGGCCACGTACGTTAGCTTTATCTAACTTTAGCCTATTAGTATCTTAACGCTAAGTACAACTTTACCCTATTCTTCTATTTAGGCTAGCACTCTTCCTGCGTAGACAAAGTCTGTAGTTTCTCCCTTCTAAATTATAGTCTAGTTTAATCCTTTAGTGTTTGTAAACTAGTAGTTTAAACCTAGATCTAGTATCTACCTTATAAGCAGTAGTAGCTAAGCCTTATTAGCTATAGCTATAGTCTACAGTATTATATTATAGTATATTATTCGTTAAACTAGCTAACTATTATCTATACTTGTCAGATTCACGACCATACAAGCTGAGGGCTGGCAATCAATGTGATTGACCCAACAAGACCGAGGCTGGCGTGCGACACTATTGTTACACAAGGGGCTTAGGTGTAACTACACCAAGAGAAAAAGCAACATTTATCCGAAGGCAGGATAAGAAAGGACGCAGAGAGCCTGCAAAGACACAGAACAGCACACAACAGAATTCATCAATTATAACCCTGATTTTATTGCACTTATTAAAAGATCTATCAAATCTGACAATACTAATAATAGACTATACCTTATTCTTTACTTAGCTACTCTCTTTCCTAAGCTGTGCTTTAGTCTATCTTAGTACTTACGCTATAACATTATCTGCCTTACACAGCTTCTTAAACTTCTTCTCTACTACCTTATCTAGCTGCTAATTAGGCTGCTATAGGCTGTAGTTAATTTAGGGATACTCTTTAAATATATAACTCTTTCTATATAGATAGATTATATATTTTATAGATTCTCTTAGGGACTTTAGACCTTCTATACTGCTTACTATACCTAGTATAGTAAACGTGCTAATAGATAAGGTAACTAGATATATATACTAATAATATAACTAAAATTTAGCTTTAAGATTAGTGTTATAGGCTAGGCCCTAGATACAAGACTATATACAGAGCAGACCCTACGTATAAGCACGTAAGCTACTAAGAGACTAGCTTCTAGCTTAGCACTAGGATATATCTTGTACAAGAAGAGGTATATCCTTTTCTTTTCTCTATCTTTCTGCTTCTGTAGTTAGGACAAATGTATACTTGTTAGCAGGCCTCTTTAACCCTTAATATAAGCAGAAATATTACAAATAATACCTTGCAATAAGCCTTTACATATACAACTATAGAAGGAGAATTATCACACTAGCTGCTAGGTAGCTAAGCAATGTACAAACAGCAGATACAGCAGCAGCATCTATACAAGCAACAGTAAGACCTGTTACGTAACCTATTAGTAGATAAGCTAATAGCTATAATATTATCCCTAAAGGCTAACCTAGATAAAATAATAGCTAAGCAAGAAAGGCAACTGTATAAACAGTTACAATCCTAGATAAACAAACTTAGGGGGATACTTAATAACGCCTATACAGATGCCTTAGAAAAAACTAGATAAAGTCTCTCCTCTAGCTCTACCCCTTTAAGCAACTACTAAGATTATACTGTCTAAAGGGCTAAAAAGCTAAGGCTTCCTAATATAGAAGTATTTAAGAAGGGATTATATAAGCAATATCTCTAATAGAAGATAAAAGTATAGGCTAAGCTGTATAGGGACTAACTAGTGTACTCTAGTAAGAAGAACTAGGTTAACTATATAATTTCTTGTACGACTAGTTAAGCCTTTAATGCCCTTATACTAATAGTAACAGGCTTAATAAATAGAACTACTTAACTACTTTTAGTTACTGTCTAGGCCTATCTTAACACCTTCTTTAAGGACCTAATAGTGAGGGAGAAAGCCCTTAAGTACCTCTATACAATAAAACAAGGCAAGAATAAGTTTAATACCTACGTTTAGAACTTTAACCTAAAACTACAAGAAGCTACCTTAGACAGAGCAAGCAACGCTTAGAAGATTAACTACCTAAAGAACAGCCTAAACAGCAAGCTGTTAAGGGCCTAGGCTAGATACTAACCCCCTAGACTAGAGACGTACGAATAGTTCGTACAGCGCACTAGGGTAACCTAGGAGAACTTAAAAGCTGTAAATAGGATTATAAGTAATAACTACTATACCTAGACATATAACAACCTAAGTTCCTAGGAAAACCTATAAAGAAATAGTAATAAAATAGAATAGCAGCCTATAGTAGGCACCTATTAGCCTTGTATAAGGAGAAGAGAGTACTAGGGCACAGATAAAGAACTACGTAAAAGAAGAGCTATAGGAGCCTGCTTAAAGTGTAGCAACAAAGGCTATATAGTGCGAGACTGTAAGAAAAAGGCCCCTTTAAGATTACCTACTTATATAAATAAGCTAAAGTTAACCCTAAGGACCCCTAAGATAGTAGCTGTACAACTAGCTAAGGATACCTTATTATTAGAGGAAGAGGGAAAAGAACAGCCCTAGCTAAAAGTTGTACACTAGAGCCTCTTTAATAAGTTCCTAAGTCTACATAGTCTAAATATTTACTACTCTATTAACTAGATATAATAAAACTAATATTAATTTATATAGTTATTAATACTACTTTCCTAGCTACTGCTATAATTAATAATAGCTATTATACCTACTACCTAGTAAATAAGAAATCTATATAGAAGATAAACTTACTACGCATTCCTATTATACTAATAACTATAGAAGGAGTTAATAACTAGATATACACTATTACTACTATTACAGAATCTACCTTAGACATTAGAGGCGTATAGTAACACTGTATTGCTGCGTATATTACCCTATTAACGTACAACTATAATATAATTCTTAGAAAAATATAGTTAGAAGATATTAGTAGTGTAATTAACACTAAGGATAGAGTCCTATCTATAGCACAGTACAATATAGCCGTACAAAGCACTAAAGCAACTATACCCCTAGACTACTACTAAGTATCTATAGTTACCTTCTAGTACTACATACAAAAGAGCTAGAAGAAAGAGCTTAAGCTTTAAGTCTTTGCTGCTAATATAAAAGACATACAAAAGGCACTAAAAGCTAAGACTTAGATAACTAAATAAGAGGTTAAACAGTTATTACCTACATACCTATAGCTATACGGTAACTTGTTTGTCCTAGAAGAAGGGAATAAACTACCTCCCTTCTAAGGCCTAACAGTTAACTATACTATTAAGTTAAATAAGGTAGAAGGGAAAACTCCTAAAGTCCTGTACAGCCCTCTCTACGCTATGTTCTAAGATAAACTCCTAGTCCTACGTCGTACGCTACTAGACTTACTAGAAAAAGGATTTATTAGAGCTAGCAATTCTCTAGCTACCTTACCTATACTCTTTATACAAAAGCTAGGGGGTAAATTATAATTCTGTGTAGACTATAGGGCTCTTAATGCTCTAACTAAAAAAGACAGGTACCTTCTCCCTTTAATTAAGGAGACCTTGAACATGATTAGACAAGCTACCTGTTATAGGCTAGGCCCTAGATGCAAGACTATATATAGAGCGGACCCTACGTACGAGCACGTAAGCTACTAAGAGACTAGCTTCTAGCTTAGCACTAGGATATATCTTGTACGAGAAGAGGTGTATCCTTTCTTTTCTCTATCTTTCTGCTTCTGTAGTTAGGACGAATACATACTTGTTAGCAGGCCTCTTTAACCCTTAACATAAGCAGAAAGATTACAAATAACACCTTGCAATAAGCCTTTACTTATACGACTATAGAAGGAGAATTATTGTACTAGCTACTAGGCAGCTAAGTAATATACGAACAGCAGATGCAGCAGCAGCATCTGTACGAGCAATAGTAAGACCCGTTGCGCAACCTATTAGTAGACGAGCTGATAGCTACAATACAATCCCTAAAGGCTAACCTAGATAAAATAACAGCTAAGCAAGAAAGGTAACTGTACGAACAGTTATAATCCTAGATAAACAAACTTAGAGGGATGCTTAACAACGCCCGTACAGATGCCTTAGAAAAAACCAGACAAAGTCTCTCCTCTAGCCCTACCCCTTTAAGCGACTACTAAGATTACACTGTCTAAAGGGCCGAAAAGCTAAGGCTTCCTAATATAGAAGTATTTAAGAAGGGATTACATAAGCAATATCTCTAATAGAAGATAAAAGTACAGGCTAAGCTGTATAGGGACTAACTAGCGTACCCTAGTAAGAAGGACTAGGTTAACTATGTAATCACTTGTACGACTAGTTAAGCCTTTAACGCCCTCACACTAATAGTAATAGGCTTAATAAACGGAACTACTTAACTACTTTTAGTCACTGTCTAGGCCTACCTTAATAACTTCTTTAAGGACCTAATAGTGAGGGAGAAAGCCCTTAAGTACCTCTATACAATAAAACAAGGCAAGAACGAGTTTAATACCTACGTTTAGAACTTTAACTTAAACCTACAAGAAGCTGCCTTAGACGGAGCAAGCAATGCTTAGAAGATTAACTACCTTAAGAACAGCCTAAACAGCAAGCTGTTAAGAGCCTAGGCTGGATACTAATCCCCTAGACTAGAGACGTACAAATAGTTCGTACGGCGTGCTAGGGTAACCTAGGAGAACTTAAAAGCTGTAAATAGGATTATAAGCAATAACTATTATGCCTAGACATATAACAACCTAAGTTCCTAGGAAAACCTATAAAGAAATAGTAATAAAATAGAATAGCAGCCTATAGTAGGCGCCTATTAGCCTTGTATAAGGAGAAGAGAGTACTAGAGCACAGACAAAAAACTACGTAAAAGGAGAGCTATAGGAGCCTGCCTAAAGTGTAGTAATAAGGGCTATATAGTGCGAGACTGCAAGAAAAAGGCCCCTTTAAGATTACGTACTCATATAAACAAGCTAAAGTTAACCCTAAGGACTCCTAAGATAGTAGCTATACAACTAGCTAAGGATACTTTATTATTAGAGGAAGAGGGAAAAGAATAGCCCTAGCTAAAAGTTGTACACTAGGGCCTCTGCAACAAGTTCCTAAGTCTGTACAGTCTAAACGTTTACTGCTCTACTAACTAGCTGCAATAAAACTAATGTTAATTTATACAGTTATTAATGCTACTTTCCTAGCTACTGCTATAATTAATAATAGTTATTACACCTACTGCCTAGTAAATAAGAAGTCTATACAGAAGATAAACTTACTATGCATTCCTATTACAATAATAACTATAGAGGGAGTTAATAACTAGACAAGCACTATTACTGCTATTACAGAATTTACCTTAGACGTTAGAGATGTACAACAACACTGTATTACTGCGTATATTACCCTATTAACGTACGACTACGATATAATTCTTAGAAAAACATAGTTAGAAGATATTAGTAGTATAATTAACACTAAGGACAGAGTCCTATCTATAGCACAGTACAATATAGCTGTATAAAGCACTAAAGCAACTATACCCCTAGACTACTACTAAGTATCTACAGTTACCTTCTAGTACTACGTATAAAAGAGCTAGAAGAAAGAGCTTAAGCTTTGAGTCTTTACTACTAATATAAAAGACATACAAAAGGCACTGAAACCTAAGACTTAGATAACTAAACAGGAGGTTAAACAGTTATTACCTACCTACCTACAGCTATACGCCGACTTATTTGTCCTAGAAGAAGGGAATAAACTACCTCCCTACTAAGGCCTAATAGTAGACTATACTATTAAGTTAAATAAGGTAGAAGGGAAAATTCCTAAAGTCCTGTACGGCCCCCTCTACGCTATGTCCTAAGATAAACTTCTAGTCCTACGTCGTACGCTACTAGACTTACTAGAAAAAGGATTTATTAGAGCTAGCAATTCTCCAGCTGCCTTACCTGTACTCTTTGTACAAAAGCTAGAGGGCAGATTACAATTCTGTGTAGACTATAGGGCTCTTAATGCTCTAACTAAGAAAGACAGGTACCCTCTCCCTTTAATTAAGGAGACCTTAAATATGATTAGACAAGCTACCTAGTATACGAAACTAGATATTATAGCTGCCTTCTATAAGGTTAGGATAATAGAAGGATAAGAATAGATAACTACTTTCTGCACACAATTTAGATCGTACGAGTAGCTAGTAACACCTTTTAGACTAGCTAACGCACCTAGTACCTTCTAGAGGTATATCAACTAGGCATTGAGAGAGTTCCTAGACGACTTTGCCTTAGCATACTTAGACAACGTGTTAATCTTTACTAAAGGTTCCTTATAAAAACACTATAAACACGTACAACAAGTAATTAAACGCCTACAAGAAGCTAGGTTAAACTTAGAGATTAGCAAGTGCAAGTTTAACATGCAACGTACGAAGTATCTAGGATTTATCCTAGAAGCTAGGAAAGGTACATCAATAGATCCTGAAAAGGTACAAGCTATCTAGGATTAGCAAGCGCCTACTACAGTTAAAGGCGTACGAGGATTTCTTGGATTTGCAAACTTCTACTAGAAGTTTATTAAGGACTTTGCTGCACTGTTAGAACTACTTGTATAACTCACTAAAAAGGACATTCCCTTCTAGTAGGAAGAAGAACAAGATTAAGCCTTCTAGACACTAAAAGAAGCTTTCTTATTAGATAAAGTCCTTACTTCCCTAAACCTAGAGCAGGGAGCTGTAGTAGAGTGTGATTCCTCTAGCTTTGCTATAGGGGCTACACTATCTTAAGAAGACCTATCTAGTAACCTTTGTATAGTTGCATACCTCTCTTAGAAATTTACACCTGCTGAAGCAAACTACCCTATCTATAACAAAGAACTCCTTGCAGTAATATTCTGCTTATAGGAATAGGACTTAGAACTACGAAGCGTACAAGAATTTAAAGTTGTTACTAATTATAAGAACCTTAAGTACTTTACTAAAAAACAGAAGCTTACTAAGAGACACGTATAATAGGCCTAAATTATGTCACAGTTTAATACCATAAAGATATAATACTAACCTAGCAAAGACAACATACAAGCAGACGCCCTATTAAGGAGAGACTAGGACATGCTAAAGGGAGAGGATAACAAAAGACTAACTAGCAGAGAGTTTGTTATACTAGTGCTATTCTACTAACAAGACTTAACGTACGCCGTACTAATCTAAGTACTAACCCTTACTCTAGAAGGCTCTATACTGCCAGACAACCTACTACAACTACCTCACCTAGACAACTTAATAGCCTACTACTAGGACTAAGCTGTAGAACAAGATAAGACTTACTAAGCTGTATAACATGCTGTACAGAGTAGCGCTAGGTCTCTTAACTCTGTTACTAAGAAACTAGCTGTATTGCTTAGAGATTGTATAATAACAAACTACAATAAGCTGCAGTAGAGAAACTGTACGTAGGTGCCTAACAGTAAACCTATCTGCACTAGGATTATACAATAAGCACACTTAGCTATTTAGACTAGACACCCTAGAAGAGAAGAAACGTACTGTACAATTGCAAGAATATAGTACTAGCTAGGAATAAGCAAAGACAATTGCCGTTTCGTACAGAATTACAATATTTACTAACAGAGCATACCTTAGAGAGACAGTAAATATAGGTACTTGTAACCCCTACTAGTACCTAGCTATACGTAGCAGGACCTAACTGTAGACTTTATTACAGGCCTCCTACCCTCTATAGGTTATGTAACCCTTATAGTAATAAAAGACTAACTTAGTAAAGGTACAATCCTAGTACCTTTAGAAAAGATTAAAGCAGACAACGTTGCCTAGGTATTTGTACAAGAAGTATACTAACTGCATAGGCTCCTAAGATTAATTACTTTAGACAGAGGTACTTAGTTTATTAGTAACCTCTAGGGAGGAGTGTGTAAACTCTTAGGTATATAACGAAACCTCTCTATAGTATTCTACCCTTAGACTAATAGACTTATAGAGAGAGCTAATAGCAATATTAAAGTAGTTACTTATACGTACGTAAACTAAGCGTAAGACAACTAGGCTACACTTACGCTAATATTAGAGCTTATGCTTAACACCTATACAAACTCTAATACAGGAGTATTGCTATTCTTCCTGCAGTATAGCTTTAAAAATATACTGTTCCCGCCCGACTTGCCTTAAAACCTATCTAAAGGAGATGCAATAGACTATACTACGAACCTAAAGGATTGCGCTTAAGCAATTATACAGACACTACAGCAAGCAGCAGACTAGGCAGTTTTAGCTATAACTTACTCCTAATAACAACAAGAAGCTTAAGCAAATCGTACAAGACTACTAGCACCTAAGTATAAAGTTAGAGACTAGGTCTGGTTAAACCTAAAGAACGTCTAAACAAACAGGACAAGCAAGAAACTAGACTAGAAGAACTAGAAGTTCTAAGTCTCCCGCGTATAGGACCCCTACTAGGTAGAACTTAATCTCCTATAGCAGACAAAGTCCTACTATATAGACCTTATAAGACCTGCTGCAAATAACTTGCTACTCTTACAAGTAGTAAGAGAGAAACAACTAGGCGCAGTTATTATACAAGATAAAGACTAGGAAGAATACTTAGAGTACCTAGTAGAGGAGATTACTAGCAAACGCGTATAGAATAGACAGCTATAGTATTAAGTTAAATAGACAGGCTATAAAGCTCTAACTTAGGAGCTAGAAGTAAATATTATTAAGACTAAAGCCTATAGAAGATAGATAGCTCGTATAATAAGTATACAGCTACTAATAGGAAGGCTTGCTAGAAATTAGAGGAAGAACCTTACAAGTACTATAAACAGCAATAGTATAGAAGGAATATCTTAACTCTACTTACTAAGATTAATAATACACTCCTTAGACTTATTAGGGACACAAACAACAGAGCACCTAGACAGACTAGAACCCTTATTAGCACTACAAGTAGACCTAGATAGAGCAGCTATACAAGAACAAGGGAAGGTATAACAAGCACTAGCGTTACCCTAGACATAGTTAGAGCAAGCCCTATTCTACTCCCTAGTAATAGACACGCAGCTGAAGAAGGCAGTAGATAGCTTCTCTCCTTAGACAGCACTAGCGTATTTATTAGTACAGCTAGTAAGGTTAATAGCACTACAGGAGTAAATAACGAAGGCCTTAAGATAAGACAGACGCTAGGTAAGTAGCTAACAAGCATAGAGAGTTGCGTAAGCAACAACTAGAAAATAGTTATAGACGCTACTACTAAAGACTGTGTTATACAGGGACTAATAACAAGGACGTAAGAAGAAATTAGTAATACGCTAAACGTCTGCCTGTACAATAAGCTAGTAAGAGACAAGACGCAAGGACAAAGATTGTATAGGAGTAAACACAAAGATGCAGCGAAGCTTATTAGCAACAGCTAGGTCTAAGATATACTAGACAGTATAGTACTAGCTAAAGTTAGCAGGACCCTAGGGGACGCTGATGTTAACTAGAATAACACTACTAGGAGACGTACGAGTCAATAACTAGTGTGCAAAAGTAGTAAGATAGTTAGACGCCTAGGCAAGAGTGCTAGTCGCAAGACTACTAGTAGAAGCCTAGAGATAGTTTACACTACTACCCTGCTAGCTACTAGGACCCTACACACTACAGTTGATATTAGCTATAATAACATACGGACAGAGGAAGTTAAGAGTTAAAGAGAAAGAAGGTATAGAGAGAAGAAGAGAGAGAGGCAGGTCTAGAGCTACTAATATAGGAGCGCAAACACGCGTAGCCTGCGCTAGGCCTACCTTTACTTAAGGTAATTATAACTTATAAATAGCTGCTGTACGTAAAGGTAGCTTTACTACAAATAAACTAGCTAATTAGAGGCTTAGCGCAAACTTGGACCTAGAACGTATAACAAGTTAATAACCCTAAGTTACGTCAGCTTACAGCCTTCACGTACGAGCAAGTAAAACCTTTAGTAAAGGAGGGGAGTACTGTTATAGGCTAGGCCCTAGATATAAGACTATATACAGAGCAGACCCTACGTACAAGCATATAATCTACTAAGAGACTAGCTTCTAGCTTAGCACTAGGATATATCTTGTATAAGAAGAGGCGTATCCTTTTCTTTTCTCTATCTTTCTGCTTCTATAGTTAGGACAAATGCATACTTGTTAGCAGGCCTCTTTAACCCTTAACAATTAGTAGTTTATATATACTGTTTTCCTCTCTAGTTCTTCTTAATAAGCTTCTATAGTTGTATTAATACCTAATTATTATTAAGCCCTTAGATTTATAGTATAAAGTTCTTTTATAATTAGTTACTATTAACCTCTTATATCTTAGCTTCTCTTAAGAGTCTAGTAATTATTACCTACTTATTAAGCTATATATCTAGATTTGCTTTCCTTAGCCTTATATACATAGCTCTGTATTAGCTGCGTAGCTAGTAATTCTGCTTACCTACTAATAGATAGAGGTGTCTCTTAAGCGTTATTAGTTAACTATATATGTCTACGCAGTAAATAATAAGGTCTAGATGTCTAATATTAAATATTCTTACAATCTTAGAGTTAAAGCTCCTTAAGGCCTTCTCTTTCTGCAGCTAACTTGCCTTATGTCGCAGACCCGAGCACCTCAAGTGTAACTTGGGACTGCTAAGGCACTGTCAGACACGAGCTAGTTGTACGCAATCAGGAATCGCACTCCTGAGTTGCGCGCTAGGCCCCACATATTGTGGAGCTGCTCAAGCTCGGCCTCAAGCTCACAAAAGACCCGTTATATGCTCGCTTAGAGCACATCACATGACCCACATATCTCCTTTGTATATAGCACAGTCGTTACAAGCCTTTAGTAAGGCACTGATCAATACATCGATCTTATGAGCGTATGTTCGCACGCTTATCAATCACCTCAGCCTATTCCAAAATGCTTGTCACACCTTATTATACTTATACTTCCTTGCCTACACGTTATAGATAGGTATCTCTTTAGTAGATAGATTCTTAATATTAATGTCTTTCTGCTCTTCTTTAGATACTTATGTCTTTTTAAATTTCTACACAGGCTTCTCCTATAGCTTCTTGTCTTGTAGTTTCCTTAGCTTCTCTTCTAACAGCTCTAGGTTAACATACAGCTTTAAGCCGTCTCTGTCTGCTGTGTCTTTTTTAACAAACAGACAATTTTCCTACTTATTAGGCTTGCTAAGTATTACTAGTGTCTTTGTTACTAGCTAGTCTTGCTTATAAGCACTTATTATACCCTCTGCAGTATTTACTCTGCTAGACACTTAACGCTGAATATAAGGTTTATGTTAAATAATAGTTAGCTATCTTAACAGTATATTAAATAGTTAGTTATATAAGCTATAGATAAATTAGGTAAATGCAGTAATTAACTAAAGGCTTCTAGGCTTATAACTGTGACAGCGTAGACAGCCGCTAAAAATAATAGAAACTGCGCTAAGTTACTACCTAGCTAGAAGGTGACAATATATACATGCCCTAAGACGTACTAGTCCAGGATAGTTAACAGAAGTGACGATCGGGACCTGTAGGATCGACTTGCACCGCATCAGATATAAAAACTTAGATAGAGCACTTGCCGCCCTGAAGGCTACTAACCATGTCGAGCTTGCCCTTCACGGGACCCAAGCTGCTCAGCTCCTTGCTGCTCATGCCGCGACGGGCACCCGCCGCGCTGCGGAACCCGCTGCGCGAGACACCGCCACCGGCGAGAAAGCCCATGACGGCCAGGAGAGCACTGTCTGGATCATCTACGATGCCGTAGACAAGCAGGCCGACCTCCCCGACCGTGCCAATGAGAGACAGCATGGAACGGAGGGCGGTCAGGCCGGTGCCGGTGATGGCGCCTCCGACAAAGGGGATCCAGAATAGCAGACCGCTGATGAAGTTAAGGATAAACTCCTTCCTCTCCTGCTCCTCAATCTCGTTGGCCTTTTCGATAATCTTATCCATGGAACTGACGGCCTCCTCGATGGCAAAGGCCGGTAGGGAGCTCGCGTCTGCGAGGTCCAGCGAAGTGACGCCAAAATCGACTTCAACGTTGGCCTGCCTGATCTTCAGCCGACGCAGCATGTCCTGAGCTTCGGGGTAGCCCTTGCCGATGATATCCTTCGGATTGAAGACCTCGACCTTTCCACTTGTAGGATAGTCGTAGAAGTGCGTCGCTCGTTTGTCCAAGCAATCCTTGACGTCCGTCCCGGCGTACTGACAACCGTTGGGAGTGTTCATGCGAATCTTGTCGAACTTGATCCAGCCCTCCTCGATGCCATAGTCGTCGGAGATTGCCTTGAAGAACTTGCTTTTGTCCTTGACGACCCACGTAGTGTTGAGTGTCTCGGAGCTGAACCCTGTTGAGGGCGTTGTCTTGCTCGGGCAAGTAATATCGCGGTAAAAGTAGCCCGACTTGCAGTCATTCCCTTTGACGCAGTTATCGATGCAGTTATCGAAGCGACATTCCCTACAGCAGGTGTGTGCGCCGTAGTGTTTGCAGTTGAAGTAGTCGTTGCCCTTCTTAGACATAAACTCGTTAATTTGTGGCGTCACCTGCCTTTCGACGTAGCCAGCGTAGATTTTGAACTTCTTGTCGTAGCCGCCATCGGTGAGCTCCTTGAACTTCTTGAGCGAGTTCTCAATAGTGCGGATCTCGAGGGAAAATATGTATCGGTTCATGCAGTGATCGGGAATGTCCTTGGCGACCTTCTTGAGGTCATCGAAAGACGTAAAGACCTTGGTGCAACTAGGGAAGCGGTTCTTGATGGTGGGGTGATCATCGAGGTTTTTTTCACCGGTGCCACTGGAAGATATCAGTCGCTTCTTTCTCAAGCTGATTACTGGAGGGGGGACGGGCTCATACCTCTGAAAACTTTGCAGGTCGACGGCCCAGTCAGTGATGCCAGCAAAGTTGTACGAGCTATAGACCTTCTCTCGCTCCTTCTTGGTGTCCTCATCCATGTAGGCCACCCACTCAGTCTGGTCATAGACAAGCATATTGGAGCCCACGGTCTTCCACTTGCGGGTGACCCTGTTGGACTCCATAATCTCCTCAATCTCGGCGTTAGAAATGTAGCCAGCCGTATCCGTGCAGCGACCCTTGTTGGCATTGGAAACGCGGTTGGTGCCCGTGAAGAAGCAGTCGGGACCGTCGCAGCCAGCCTGGGCCATCTTAAAGGAACGTCCATAGGAGGTAACACCGACGACAACCTTGCCTGAGGGAACGCCTGCCTTTGTGATCATGGCCAGTGCGTCCTTAGTCTCAGTCTCGTTAATATGGGATCGAAGACAGTTGCCGGTCCCACAGCCTTCCGATGTCCACTTGTTGCCATAGTCCCACTGACCATGCAAATCGTAGGTCATAAATATAATATAGTCTAGGGCCTCGCCCATCTTCTTGATTGGGAACGACTTAAGGTAGTGGTACGAGGCCGGCGCGGCAAAGGAAACAGTCTTGCCAGAGCCAAGTTCTTTCTTCAGGCTCAGCAGCGTCTGGTAATAGTCATCGCCTTCCTGCGGGTTGCCGGGGGGCACATCGGGAATATCCTGGGCTCCAGGATACTCCCAATCAAGATCGACGCCATCGAGGTTATGTGCTTTGACAAAAGCAACGATGTTCTTAATAAAGGTTCCTCGGTTCGCCTCCTGGCAGGCCTGTCGCAGAATGAAAAAGGTGCCAGGTAGGTTGCTGAAGTCCCAACCGCCAAAGGAAATGACCTTGTGGACGCCAGACATGCCCTTGAAGATTTCGAACTGGTCCTTGACGTTGGATATGTCCATTCGAAAGTCGGTGGTAACGTCGATGAAGGCAAAATGAATGGTGTTGTAGCGTTTCGTGTCGATAGTGTCCACGTTCATGCGCAGGCACTTTCGCTTAAAGTTCCAACCCTCAAAATAGGCGACATTAAACGTCCTGGACGGCGCGGAGCCCTTGATGATGTCCATACCGCAGTTGCCAATGCCTGCATGTTGTAAGTCATCTCGTCTCTTTTGTAGTCTGCTGACCAAGACTGGATCTGGATCTGGACTTACATCCACTTTTGCCGGCTGGCGCCGTGCCAGGATTGCCGCTCGTAGCCGGATTGACCTTGCAAAAGTCGGCCGTCAAACCGCAATTGCCCCAGTTATTGCAGCAGATGTTGAGAGGGCACGGATTCAGTTCAGAGATGTTCTTGCCAGCGGCCGGTTGCGGTGTGTTGGGAACCTGTTGAGAATATAAGCCCCATATTCACTGACAAGACAACAAAAGACCCGACTTGAAAATCAGGGGCTTACTTACTGTTGGGCCGCACACGGTGTTGGCCACAGCCAGAGGCATCGGGGGCGATCCTGTGCTGAGGCAGATTTTGCCCGTGTACAACGGATCACAGCCGATCCAGCCCCAGGTTTTCTTGTTGAAGCTCATCAGTTCCGTCATGGTGATGTCGTTCATTACGGCAATAGAAGCGCACTCGTCGCCTTTCTTGACCTCGTAGTCGTAGCAGTAGCCGTCGGCCTTTTGCTTGGGCGGGTTGTATGGCAGCTTGCCTTCGGAGCAGCAGACAGGCTGACCGACAATGAGGGTTGAGCACAGGTTGGTCTTTGTATTAATCTTCATGAAGTCATTGCCCGTAATGCCACACTTTTGGGCAAGTGACGTGCAATCGTCGCCAAAAATGGCCCTCCTGATCTTGCAGGTCCCGTCCGAGTTCCCGGGAGGAATAGTTGAGGGAAGGGTACCGGAACTGCAGCAGACAGTTTCTCCGACAGCCAGAGTGTTGCAAAAGTTGTTGCGCGAGTTGTATTTCTCAAGGTCAGACTGGCTAATCTTACATCGATCGGCCACGGCCCAGCAGCCATCACCCGGCTCGACCTTTGTCGTACGGCAGTCGGCACGGCGGTTCAGCTGAGCGATCCGCGAGAAGGGGCTCGCGGGCGAGGAGAGCTCATTACGAGTGACGATGGCAGTGGAATTGGCCTCAGGCTGGGTCTTGGGTACACGAATTGTGACCGTCGTCCAGTCCTCACCAGTAGAGTTACCAACGCAGTGTCCTTCAGCCCACGACTTCATGGTCTTTTGAATAACGGCAAAGTTGCTCGTGCTGCTGGCAATGATACCAACACCATAGTCAGCGCCGACTCCTTCGCCCTCGCACAGCTGGACAAGGGTGGTCTTGGAAAATGAGGTTTTCTTGGCGTGGTCGAGGAACTTGTCCAACATCTCGACCAAGAGACCATGCTGGTGAACTTCTAGACCACCGTAAACGCCGACGAGGGAGGACTGGAAGTAGCCCATGCTTCTAGCATTGCGGGTGCAGGACGGCTTCTCGGATCTCAATTGGTGGAGAACCTGACGGCCAGCCTCAAGGAGATGGGCCGTCGAGAAGGTATCCTGGGCCTTGGCACCAGGCACAGAAGACACAATGCTGACAGTCCTGTCGACCATGACATGGTTGGGTGTAGGACAGAGTGCAGCGACATCTGCCTTGGG
Source organism: Epicoccum nigrum (assembly GCA_002116315.1). Classification (NCBI taxonomy): domain Eukaryota; kingdom Fungi; phylum Ascomycota; class Dothideomycetes; order Pleosporales; family Didymellaceae; genus Epicoccum; species Epicoccum nigrum. The sequence goes on along the minus strand of KZ107846.1, from coordinate 1,162,021 downwards.
CTGAAACGACACATCAGCAGAAGAATAGTCGGCCACACAGGCCCGGAGGGCCAGGTCGGTATTCTGAGTATTGGAGACAGCGGTCTGGTAAACGACATCAATGAGCATGGTTTGGTTGCACGCCGCGAGGCTAGCCTGGTCCTGATACATGGCCCAACCGTCGCTCGACTCCGCGAGCTCACGGCACGATACGGGGCAGACGGTGTCTGCGGGGGCCCTTTCAAGAGCCGCAAGCCACGCCTCCGTGTCCTTGTCGCCGGCTGTGTTGATGTTGAAAGGGGGGTCATCGCGACGGGTCACCGACACAGGGGTCAGACGCTGGGCTGCCTGGACGCAAGTGCTGGCCGCAACGAGCGCGCCCAGTAGGGCCCATGGCTTCCGCAAAGCAGCCATGTTGAATTTGACAGAGGGAATGACACTTGACTTGTGGTACTCGAGTGAGATGGATGTCAAGTCCAAGACTCGCGTGCCAGAAGAGGGTCTCTAATAAATGAATGAGTGGGAGTTGAGAGAAGTGAGGAAGGAAGATGGAAGAGAAAGGTGCCCAAAGATAAAGTATCTCCGGCCAGAGTAAGGAAGGTAGGTCATGGTGATAGTGAGTGTATGGCAGGCGGGGCGCCCGGCCTCAGGAGCAAGACATTTTAAACCGGTCTAACCCCAGAGGTGTTTAGATGGCCATGCAGGATTTCCCAAAGAGAACTAAGTGAGCAGTTCCAGGCAGCGTCTCGACTATCATAGCGGAGTCGCCACACACTTCCCTGTCCTCTGGTCATACGAGCCAGGAAATAGAGAGTCTCAGGATCAATATTCCACTTTGTAATACTGCCGACAAAGGCTGCTGGCGATATTGCGATGCTTGCTAACTGCCACTGACTCGATATCTTCGTCTAGTTCCCGTTGGTCTGGGGGCCGCCGATACCCCGGGCTGTGGACCAATATTGGGTTATGGATGCAACGTCTCCGCCACCCAACTACTTCGTAGTACTGTGTGAGCCCTTGAATATCCTGAACTCTCTAGACACAGCATATTCCAAGTATGTCCTGGTACTCCGCCGGTGCATAAGGGAAATGGCAAGGGTTTTCCATTTTCGGGGTCGCCACTGATCTCTAGGCATTTACTTGGCAGCTTACTGATACATGGGTAAGATAGCCTAAGCTAAACCTCAAAAGATTAGCAAAGGCTCCGTATTGGTCAGAATCCACGATACGAAATCCATGATACCGCGGGAGGAAATCAGAATATAACAATAATCTAGAAACATGTCTATGAACCATCTCTCAGAAATAACTCAATACTATGGCGAAGAAAAGAAGGTAACTATTAAACATGACGAAAAAATATATCGATATACTTCTGAGAATTAGTCATATCTGCATGCCTTCTAATTCTAAGGGTTGAGATTGCCGCTCTTATGTCTCTTTACTCTGCTTGGTTATACCGTCAGACTACCACTAGGAGACGAATTTTACAGATCCGGAATCTTACTAAGATGTGAGAAAAAAACGCCCATCACCCGGAGAAGAAGCCTATCTAAGATATTGCCAAACTGGCAGCTACGTCTAGGTGTCTGTGAAGAATCGTCAGCTTACATGGCATAGACGTTCCTTGCATGTTCGGCTTCGTCTGAGCGTCTGTGGAGAACCGTCAGCTTACACGGCATAGGCGTTCTTTGCATGGGGCCATGGGTTTCCTGCACGACCGTGAAGGCTGACAAGGTGGGTTACTTCGACATGATCTTTCAGGGTCTATTGAAACGATACAGCTCTTTGTAGCCTATTACCAAGGCCATATGAGCCCAATTCAATGTGACGTGATCCACGGGCCATCGGGGATGCTGCAAGCCTAGATTGCTCATGCCAATAGTAACTGATGTTCAGTCAGGAAGGGTTCGTAAGTACACACAACTAAGCTACTTTATTTCAGTATCAGAGAGACCTCCGCGTCGTGTAAAGGCCTACACGCTCCTTATTTTGATCTTCCCTCGTCTCTCTCCCTCTCTTCATATTTTGTCATTGGGCTCCCCTGTTTTTGAGCAGACAACCCATCATGCGCTTATCACTGTCACTGCTCCTCTCGGGCGCCTTCATGGCAGCGACCAAGGTCGCCGCCGGTGGCTATCAGGGTGCTCTGGAGCGAGTTCTTCTTTATTATGCCTATCAAATCGACGGTCTCAATAACCCAGACAATCGGCAGCTTGGGTACAGGTGCGGCCGGTGGGCCAATGGGGAGTGCCAAAACAACGCTTGGACAGAATTCCGCTGCGGTGCCTTTGAGGATCCCAACAAATCAAACGGCAAACGATGCAATTTTTATGAGCTCATGACCAACCTTGGAGAGACCCAGGGCGGTGGAGCCGATAATGCTCGTCGCATGATGGCTGAGGGTGTCGACGTCAACGCCAAAACGCTCCCCATCGAGAAGAGCGCTGTACAGTTCTACATGTACACACGCGAAAACATGCCCTATGTCGACGACAACGGTGTTCAGCAGAAAGGAAGAGTAGGGGATTACAATTCGCACGTTATTCCATGCTCAATCGAGGGGTGAAATGTCAAGCTAATGTCGTTGAACAGATATCGCATCATGAGGTACGGCGGCACCGACTACAACGAGCATTTGGACTCGCTCGGCAATATCGTTAGAAACACGGCCGCCAAGAAGAATGACGGCAACAAATGGATGTGGGAACAATTTGAGAGCACCCTTGGCCAGCTCCGGGCCGCCCGCATCGGGGATAACGGCCGTTACGTTGTCGACGCCTATAAGAACGACCCTCAGCTGGACAATAAGTACATCACCACCGAGAACCCCGGTACGAATCCTGCCACCAAGGACGAGTACAAGAACCTCGACTGGTACGACAACCACAAGGGCGAGTGGACCGATCTCAACTGGGCCGAAACCGAAGAGAACATGCACAAGGGCGGCGTCAAAGACGCTTCTGACAGGATGGGCAACTTTCGCAACAGCTATTTCGCTAGTCAAAGCGCCCGAGATCATCAGGCTGTCATGAACGACTTCCAGGCCATGGAGGTCAAGGTCAAGGGATGTAGGTAAGGAATACGGTCGCCAAATTTTGCAAAGCTTCCTGGTAGACTGCTCGGGGGCACCCAGAGAGCGTTGTTGCTTATAGGTGCTAAGTTGGACTAGATTCAGTGTTTATTACTCTGATCTGTTTTTAGTAGATAAAGATATTTTCTTTATTTTACGGAAGTGTTTAATCCTTACATGAAGGCATGCGATCAAACTTTTGCTGCCACTCGCTTATTTGATACTATTTCATCTGTATATAGTTCATGCTCGATATATTCCTGGAACTCTTGGATCATTTTTGGATATAAACTGATGTTGCAAAGTATCCACGTCTGTACCTCATTTGAAATTAGTTCATAATCAACTATTTCGATATTGCCAATTACGTTTCCTCATCTATGATGATTATCTTGATAGCTATTATCGTTGATAGTTTCCAACATTATTCGCCTACTGCTGTTTATCAAGCTCTTCTCCACAATGAAACACTACTATCTACATGTTTTTACGGCTGTCGAGATCTTCATGAATGTATTTGATACAGCCCATACTATAGGGCCTAGAGAAGCATCTAGCACCCATAAAATTCATGGATTAGCTCTTCTGGTGCCTGGTCCTCAGATCCTTTGATCCTCTTGTCGTAATTTTGACGGAATGAGCTGGAGCTGTACTCTGCGAACGGTCGCGAAGGAACCATCTTAAACAGGTCCGCCCTGGTGTAAGCCTTTGGTTTTTCCGCGCGACTTGATATGAATAATACATTCTCTGTCGGGAATTCAATCTCCTCGGCCACTTGCACCCAGAGGCCTATCCCATCCATACAGAGAATCTGCAGTTCCTTCAAACTGGTAAAGGTACGCAGCCTTGCGGACTGAAAATGATAGAAGCTTTCGTTGTTCTCGCTCTCAAAGCGAAACCGCTGAATAAGCGTCTTTTCTGCCTCGAGCCACTCTGTATCCAATGGCCCGATGGAGATCAGATCAACGTCAAAGTTGACCCAGGTATAAGACTCGCCGCGGATGAAGGCGCGCTGGTAAACATTCTGCTTTACGGCGATTTGGCGGGAATCGCGGCAGACGTGCAGGATAGCTGGCGCACCGGACAGGCACCGGATTTGCTCCACGTTACCCTGCTTCTTCGTCTGGGTGCAATGGTGACGGAGCTCCACCACGCGAGGCTCAGGGTCGACTAGCTCCCAGACACGGGTTTGGAGCTCGGCAGGTAGGTGGCTGAATTGATGAAAGGGCCGAAGAATCTTGCCCTTGCCCTGGCCAGGGACGGGTACTTTTTTCGTCTTTGGCATGCCGGCTGAATGTGACCTTGGTTAAGTGAGACAATAGAGAGCCGAGAACGTAGGAGAATGGATCAGAGTAGGGTTAGGTCGCTTGTGAAGGATGTTGGCTCGGGTATGGCTCTAATTGAAATGATCTTTGTAGTGTGTGGTGATCTTTTGGCCTTGGCAAGGTGGCAAGTTGCAAGTGCTGAAGTGAGAACGTCTCCGGGCGGTTAATTTTAAGGATGGAGTATGTGTTAGCGTCGGAGTGCGAGTGTTGTGGTAGAGGAATTTCTTGGCACGGTTTTACTTGGCATGGTAGACGCGGGTTGAGGCGAGTTCCGCTGGCATGTCGCAAGGAAGGGATTTGCTCACTGTCGGATGTTTTGGAACCTAAAGCTGGGGCGCATGACTACATGCATGCCTTTTCAGGCTGCAGGGGTTACACAACCACGGCAGACGCAACCTAGTAAGTTGCACGCAGGTACAGTCAGCTGCCCATTATAAGGATTGGCCGGGATAAGAACTTCACCCCTTGTAAGGATAGGTTCCGCATCACATAGCAAACTTAGTGAGGAATAAGGATAGCCTCCTTGAAAGATTACCCTTAGCCGTCTGTTATATATCATCCTAGTGTCAACCTGGGATTTTGGCAGCTAAGCGAGGAAGAGTACCCACTTTTATCGCTCAGCCAATTGCGAAATTGCTTGGCACCCCTTACAATCTTTCTGCCAAGCATATCCCGTCTATACGGACATATGCCTTCGAAAGGATAGTGTACCCGCCTCCACCCACTTTCCTCATGGGGAGCAGCTGACTGTACCTGCAGGTACTCTGCGCTTATACAGGACGATCGATCTGCTTTTAGCTGCAGGCATCACAACCCGCAACAAGCTATGAAGGAACATGCCCCCTGCAACTGGACAAACCGACGCCGGGCCAAGAGTTCCCTGTCAAATACCGACGACGATTTAGGGATATTGGAGAACACGACCTGAAGAAAACATTATATTGCCAAGCCCAGGGTCAAATGCATCAGCCTATACCTTTTTAAGGACGATTAGAATGCGTGAGGTTGCGGCGGAATTGGTCAAGTGCTTACAAGAGCTCGTCCCCTCATCTATTCAATAGACAGATGGACAGATGGACCTCGAGATAACTCTACTTTGCCCCTGCAACATCTGATTACCATTCCATCTGCCATGCCAATGTGGCTGTGACCTGCCGCGGCCAGTCCGTCTTGTCTTCGTCTTGTTATCTCCTATTATCTCCCCTATCATTCCTTTCCTTCCCTCTCTCTTACCTTCTCTTAGCTCCTTGACTCCGTCCTAACTCTGCGTCTGCAAGTGTACCACGCAGTCTACCACGGGGTATCTCTCTCTTTGTCTTTGTCACCCGCTGCCACTTGCACCTCTCCCCATCACAATGAAGGCCACCCTTGCTACCTCTCTGGTGGCGCTCGCCCTCCCACGCGCAGCCCGCGCCGGCGAGTGGCCTACCCTCCAGTTCGACCCTGACACCATCTCTCCCTGTGTCATGTGGGAGGACAATGTCAACGACCTCGTCTGTGAGGACGTTCGCGAGTATTGGAAGATCACTCCTGAGGAATTCTCCCGCTGGAACCCTTCTGTCGGCCTTGACTGTAAGCCGTGGAATGTTCAATCCTACTGCGTTGTCCCTCTTGAGCGTTTGCCCACCACCACCACTGAGCCTTCCAAGACTACGACCACCACCACATCCACCTCCATGACCAGCACCCTCGGCCCCTCGCCCACCAGCTGGACCGAACTGGGCTGCTATACGGATGAGAACCCGAACTACTCTGCCCTCGAGAAGCGCGTGAGTCCTGAGGGTGGTGATAACAGCAACACCTACGCCAAATGCCAGGACTCTTGCTACAAGGCCGCCTTCATCTTTGCTGGCGTCAAGGCCAGTAAGGAATGTTGGTGCGGCAACAGCGTTTTCGGCGATCGGGCGGCCAATGTTACGGAATGCGATAATCCTTGCCCTGGTGACAGGACCAAGAGTTGCGGTGGTCTCAAGCGTCTTAACATCTTTGAGCCCGTTGATTCTTTCTGGGACGAGAACCCGGTCGAGACCAAGACGCAGATGGTGACTGATTTAGCAACAAACGTAGCGAACTCGGGCTCTTCTGCTTGACTTCATGGTCCAGGCGGGTCTACGTCAATGATGCTGCTCGTCACCTTCGGATATTCACAGATGTTGAAGTTGCTGTGGTGAAGTTGGAAACTATGTACATAGAAATAGATCTTAATGATAAGTACGTTGAGAGGCTGCATCAACCACTTGTGAGTTTATCATTGGCAAACTTTTCCAGCGGTGAATCTGTATGTCTATCTGCGACGTAGATGCATTGTGTGTTTACCTGGAGTGCGCAATCATTTCTGTCTCCATTTTCGTAGATGAAGCCGCTTTGGGGAGGCAAAACTGAGCACTGCATTAGCTTCGGTGTTGTTTTGCCCCTGTGGCTAAAGATTGCGTGAGCGAATTATTCTTGAGGCTACAGTACCCTGGACAACAAGGGATTGATGACAAACCTGCAAGAGCGTTTTCTTGGGAGGCGTAGTAAAGCCCGATCCCAAACCTAGCGACTGCACCCCTACTAATATCATGTACGGCACACTGACTACCACGTCTCTCAGGCGCACGTCTGCCTCAGCGCTCGGGCCCCCGCCGTTGATGCATATTATCAGGCCAAAGCGAATAACCTCGAAAACGCTTGCATCTATGTCGTCACAGCAGCAGCTGGGTTGTTACTTATTTGACCCGCGCGCAAACAAACAATCACCACGTTGTGGCCGCTGGTGGAGCTGAAGGAGTACAGGTTTTCGTCGTTGTTGGCAGGATTGCGCTCGAGGTCAGGGTGCTCCTCGTCGAGCATCTCCTGCGCGGCTGGCAGCTCAATCGGCAGCGTGCACACGTGCCCCACCGTGAAGTCTTCATGGCACAGCAGGCGCGTCATCTGCTGTTATAACAAAGGCAAAGAGCATAAAGATAGATAGCAAGGTGTTATCGCAGCAGGATGAGGTCGCGAGCTTAGCCCCTCAGCCTTGCGACACCCTTCGCCACTCAGCAAATTACCGGTGGTGTGGTAACCTTTGGGGGAGTATCTTTGATTGGCTAAAATAGCCAACGTGCCAACCTTGCCACCTTAGCGTGGACCCTGCAGATCACCGAAGCCGCCGACGCCGACGCCGCTCGTATCTACCATGATGCCGAGCTTCTTCGTCAAAACGAGACCTCATAGTTCGTCATTCAGCAGCTGGCTTCGTTAGGCGGTTTATCTGGAAGGAGTAGCGACAGTTGTTCAAAGTCTCCTACACTCCTTGCTGCCGCTAATTGCATCGTTGTGGAGGCTTCAATGCGAACATGCCGCTATTCTTGGGCTGGAGCAGATGCTGTGAAGAGCCGGTCGATCCACTTGTAAGAGAGCCTCAGACGTCGTTGTGCAGTATCTATGCACTTCTAGATCTTGCCAAATTGCTTCTCAATGACGACAACTCTATGCAAACGGCAGATATTCTTTTCGCAGTGCCTACCTAGAATTCTTAAGAACGCTGTAATGATGCAAATCGTGGCCACGCTATATAAACATCGCCTGCATTGCATCAATGTCAACTACATCGCTGAACCGAAGTGTGGGTGGAGCAGTGGGATGGGAGACTGGTCAGCGACAAACAACACGCCAATGGCATCGAAAGCCTTCAGACAAGGCTACCAGAAAGCGCAAAAACCGCAATTTGAGAATTGCATGCGTCAGGTGACGGATCTCCACAGGAACGGTATTTTCTAGGATAACCTCCACGATTTCGAGCGGATATCTGTCGAGCACCCTGCTCATAGCGGGCGACGCATGGGCTAAGCATCGTAGCGACCAAGGATCCTATAAAAATTTGATAATCCTCACGCGAAGCTCCTCGAAAATTTGGCTGAATGCGTCACGTTCAGTATCGGCTGTCATGGTCGCTTGTAACGCTTTCGAAGGTGTCTAGAGAGATGACGGAGTCACGGACTCGACAGAGATAGACAGATTTCATTTTGTGGACATGGCCAAGAACATGCCTCGACGCTAGCCGCAGGATTTCTGCACTTTGAAGTACGGTTTATGGGATGAGGGGAGATCCGAAGTGCAAAGCAGAATCCAGTGCACGATGCCCCCAAGTTCGGTCTCATTTCTCGCTACCCAATTTATTTGCGTGCCAAGTGCTGCTAGCTTATCTTGATCTATTGGCAGTTGCTTGTGCACAAAGCAATTTAGTGGCCTCGTTGATTCCAGGAAGCTTGACACGCGAAGAATCTCGAGAACATCGAACATGTTGATTTAAGCATGCCACCAAGGGAGATTGCGTCTCAATCTGCACTGCGGCGTGGATTATAGTGATCGAGTGGAATCTCGAGTAGCTGCTTGTTACGGGGAGGAACAGTAAAAGCAATCGCTAGACTCCGAAATTGGAGACTAGGAACCTGTGCTGAGTGCAAGAGCACTATTAGCACATGTACATAACACCAACTTCTTCATATATAGATAACGACCTTTTCGCGAAACCTATCCCCCTTCCTTCAAGGCAGATAGATCAGAGTCGAAAATGGCACGCTTTAATACATTAGCGCGTCTTTGTGGACTTGCCCTCGTTGCCTTACAGGGCGCTCTGGCGGCGAAAGCCCCGATCATTACCCACCAGTCACCGGAGAATGCACCGCCCATATCTTATCTTAACCTTGTGGCCTTGTTCACAACGCTTCAGGGTATCAGCCACGATTCATCCAAAGAGTCGAGTCTCCTGCCTAATCTCTTTGACAAGAGATTGCGTAGTTGTCAATATTAACCAATGGTGGTCAGCGTAACGTCAAGGAGCTCTCTAAAGATAATACTATCATAGCGGGAGCCAAGATCGTTTACTTCGTCACCAACGACCTCTACCCTAAGGACCTCAAGACCCTGACTGTAAAGCTGACGCTGCTCAAGGAGGACAGCCTCCTTTAGCGCAAGGCTGTGACTGAGTTTGGTGCAAAGAAAAGCAAATGGCAGAACGGGGTCATGTCTTACGTGGAGGCAACTGTTGTAAAGGTCATGGCTGCCTGGTCCGACCAATCAGAGAACTGAGGAAGAGAGTTCAACACTCTCTCCAAGACTAAACGCCTAACGATCTGGAGGGCAGAGTATAGGCGCTACCCCTAAGCTATTGCTTAAGAGTGGTGGAAACTAGTTAGTGGATTGCTAAACTAGAGCGTAATCTTCAACATGCTAGACAGTGCTTCTAACAAGGATAAAGCCAAAGTTGGCCGTGTGAAGAGAACGCTTTGCGTAAAGTGGACATTTACTTGTGAGCAGGTTTGCCAGTACGCGTTCCTAGGCTTAGAGCACCAACTGCCTGGATTTTTTAACAACAATAATAGGGTGGAGCAGATAAGCGTAAGAAGTCCTTTAATAGTGTACTAGTATACTCGTCACTAACAGATTAGAGAAGCAACACCTTAAGAACTGGAGAGGATTTTCCTACCATGGGGAGCTCCGAGAAGTTGTTGTCGACTTTGCTATTGTACCTGTCTTCGCTGAGTACGCGAACAGACGTCTTGGTGTCGCATCCGCCACTCACATCAAGACAACATTGGCGGCTCATCTCGATGATATCGCTGAGGAGTAAATGGCAAAGACACCACTCTTGCACATCTGAGAATTCTGGTAGAATTTCCAGCGGATTTCTGGAGGGGTTCTCAGCTTGATTAGAAGCTAGCCTAGCTGCATTCAGAGGTCGACTCGTGCCATCGTGATGGCAAGCACAATGTTGGACCGATGTTGATGAACATGTGACGGAAGATTACAGTTGAAGTTGTTAAGGAAAGAATGCTCACAGGATACTATTTGATATCGCGGGTGTCTCTGTTTGAATGCCGGTGAAATTAGAGTGGAGCTTCGTTGGAGAAAGTTGCTTCCTAATGCGAAGAGCACGTCTACTGTCTGCCAGGTTTAGATCTTTGGTATCAGAAAGCCATCGCTTTCAGTCGCCTGCAATCACATGAATATCACTCCGATGTTGAGAATGTTCCATGTTATAATTGTGTCTGGTAGCGCATGTGATATTGTTTCGGCAACGATATCGCCCTTCTATCAACACAGGCTAGTAGAGAAAGGCAAGAACCAAAAGAAAGATGAGGTAGAAGCCGCTAGGAACCAACATGGCGGGATTGCCATTCTTGGCATCCTTCTTGGTGGCACCACTCAGGTACAGTACAGGGTTGTACTGCGTTGTGTTCGTCTCCACAAGTGTACCGTTCCAGCAGTACTGCTCAAAACACCTCTGGCAGACGTCAGGAATCTTTTGTTTGTTGCGCTCCAGACTTCGTGAAAGGATAGCACATCCAATACAAGCGGGCCAATTTGTAGCCCCGTCGCGGGTGGCATTTGCCTGAGTGGCCATGTTGTAGCCGTTCTGAATCATGGCATTGCGGTCTTCGATGCTCCAGGAAAGTTTTCCGAACGTTGAAGTATTTGAATAGTAGCTGTAAGGAGAGTTTGGAAGATACACAATAATTGGCGGGATGTTATTGCCTTGCGTGACGTTGGTACCGTTGCATCCGAAGAATGTTGGGCGGTTGTTCATGCCCAGAGCGCTGAATGTATCTTGACCTGGGACATATGGGAACGAGGTCTTGTTCATCATCTCGGAGCTGGACCTAATGTATGTTGCCGCTAGCGCTTTACCGCTGGGCCACTTCTGCGTCTCCGAATTGGACGTCGAGTCGACGGCAAAAACAACGTCGACGTGACGTACTGGCTGAATTACCGGATGAAGGGGGATATTTTGACCATCCTCACCTCCATCAACAAGTGTGAGAGTCTCTTTCTGCGCGCTAGGGTTTGTTTCGTTGTGATAGTTGAAGAAAGGATTGGGTGAGTAGTCGGCGATATCTTGTCCCTTCTCTCCTATCTTTGTTAGGAGTTTTGACATGATCTTCTTGAGGAAATTGGGGAGGCTCTTGTTTTTGTCCAATCGAAGGAAGAATTGATTGAACAGTGATGCGCTGGTACCGAGCACAAAGCCGAAGTTATCAAAACCGGTCACACAGTTCTCGTCTGGGGCCAACTTCCCACTGTCGAACTTAGAGCCGATGTACTTTAGGGGGGCGAAGCCAAAAGTTGTGGGATCAAAAGATCCCATCTCGAAGGGGTTGAATTCGAAAACAGTCGAGTTCAGTGCAACAATAAGTTCACCAGGGGAGCGCTCGTCTGCTACAATTATGGGCATTGGCGTTTTGCCAGAGTGAAAGCTGCTGTCGTTTTGGATCGACGAAAACGTGTAAGCTGTATTCATCAGTCCATAAGACCTTCGCGGTCATACTGGGTACATACCAGGGCCTCCATCAGTCGCATTGAGAAGTTGTATAGACAGTGCCCGGCCGTACAAGTCGGTAATGGAAGTGCTAAAAATGCCCTTCAACGCTTCAGACTTCTCCTTGACCACACTTGCGATGTTCTCGAAATACGAAGCAGTCGAGAAGATTTGGATTTTGCGTTTGGGAGGTCCTTCAAACAGAGAGTTTTGGAGCTGCCAGATGCCCGAGTCTTCTCCTTGCTTCATGATGGCATCAACCGAAGTGAAGTTGTTCGCGAAAATACTACCTATCAACCAGCCTCCGCCAGATAGTGCTGATACGTATGTGGAGGACTGCAGCACCCCACCGAGATGCCCCGCATTGGTAGAGTTTGAAGTTCGGCTATCGAATGCTGCTAGAACACCTGCACCATTTAGCATAGCGCGGTATCCTCCGCCCGAGAAGGCAAGGGCAATATTGGGTAAGGCGCTGTAGTTGCCCCTGTGTGAATCAAAGTACTTCTTGACGTCAAAATTTTCGATCCCAACGCGTTGCAGAAAGTCGATCATAGGATCTATCGTGTTTGGTCTTCGTTTTTGAAGCCATGCTGTCTCTTCGGGTGAGATGCTGTTGGCAGATCGAATACTTGGGCGTTCCGACGGGCAATCAACTGTAGCGGGAGCATAACCATCGACAGCCTGGGGAGAAGCGCGCTCCCACAGGTCCACAACATATGGTGAAGAGCCGAAACTAGTTCCTTGCACCACTACAGCGCCTGTTGTCATTAGTATGGGCTCTTTTGACATAGTAGTTAGGACACCCACAATTGGCGACATTAAGGAGCGCCGATATGGCCAAGAATACAATAAACATGATACCAGTGTAAACGATACAAAATGAGAGAGACGAAGAGAATGGATATGTAATGTAGAAGTCAACATCGAGGCTGAGGAGCTTATGTGGCGGAGCTTGTTTGACATGACTTGAGGCCTCGTACTAGTCGGCATGTTCATCCGGAGTGGCTGTGCTTTGCACTAAGCGCTTAAGACTGCCAAACGAAGGAAGCTACGTTGACGTAAATTTCGGAAAGTGGCTCGAATACGAACCTGCTAGGGTCAAGCCTACACAGTAGTGTCCGTGTCTGGCTATGCCGGCCAGTCTTACGGATATCTGTTTCGAGGTCGCCCATGACAATGCACACTTGGGAAAGCGAAGTTGGGTACCATCGACATCATCGAATTGTACAGATGAAAATATCTTGAAGTTCATAAATCAGTCGCGATACTTGTTGAATGCTCTCGAAGACTTGAATTGCACGAGGTTCTGTTCAGAGTTTCCGTCCGCGGAACATCGGCACCGTGGTAGCGCAGGCACGGTGGAGCTACCGTGTCTGATCACCAGTCGGACTCACTTAGACTAAATATCCAATTTTGAAAGTCCCTTAGTTATACGTAGGACTCTGAGCAAATCTTCGGAATACAACCTTAGTAGTGATAATCTTTTGTTGCTATTCAAGATTTAGGGTCAGGAACTCCAGACACTACGGTACAAGTGCGGTTCAGATATACACCGCAAAAGTCCAATTTACACTAAATTGCAGTGTATCTTAGTCAAATCTACTATATATCAGATCTCAGTCTCCTTCCATCCCAGCTCCATCTCCACCCACCTCACCTCATCTCACTTCACCTCATCTCGCCGGCTGATGATTGCATATCAACGTCATTATGATGCTGTTGATGCTTAGCTACGTCACTTATAAGGCTAAAAAAACGTTATAGATCTCCAATTGCGTCTCTTTCCGTTATTTTCCATCCCGTCTCCTTCCATTCCGTCTTTCTCCGTCTCTTGACACCTGCCTTTTCCTTCATTGTTAATCTCAAAAATCTTAAATCGTGCTTTTGTCCTGTTGTAGATCAGATATAGTAAATTTTTTATAGATACTTTCAATTTGACCAAATTTGGCCTCGTAAATACAGTAACTAGACAAAAGTCTGTTCGCTCAGCCTGCACAGACCTCCAACACCACTTTTGAGCCGCATTTTGAAGTGACTTTTCTCCACCAAAACAAGACCAATTTTGATAATTTTTGAAGATAATTAAAGCTAAATACTCAGTATTTTGTTTGGTAACCCTTAGCGTTAATGCAGGCTTGGTGGCGCTTTGGCATTGAGTGAATCAGCTTCTTGACAAAGCTATCGGGTATAGCCAACCACGCCTCCTTTAAACCTTCACAAAATCGATCCCACTCCTCCTGTGAGTCACCCAGAGTGTCAAGCTCGGGGTGTAATTGATGCAGCTTCCTCTTAAGAGCCCACCACATGTGCTCAATTGGGTTGAGATCTGGGGAGTAGGGGGGGTGTTCAATCACCCAGATACCGTGTAACTCCAGCCACTCTTTTGTGTACTTTGACGTGTGTATACGCGCGTTATCCTGCATAAACCTCTGCCCGTGAGAGTACTGAGGTAATAGGCCCTCTTCAAGCGCCTCACAATAGCTCAACGAGGAGTAGCCTCTGCGTGGTGCGTCAGGATCCCTCACCATAACCACGAGCGGAGACCTCCCCACCCTACCCCCCGGAGTACACCAAATTGAGCCCCAAACCATCTGCTGTTTGGGCCTGCCAGAGTCCTTCTCCGTCACCTTATTGTGGTCAAATTGCTCACTAGGAAACCCAAAGCTCCACTCAGCAGTCTTGCCTGAACCTCGCGCAACGGAGCACTCATCAGAGAACTTCACCGTTACCCTCTTGTAGTTGAAATCCTTCCACGCCTCAGAGTAGGCGCACCTTAGCTTTGACGTAGCCTTGTTGATCCTTGGCCTGCGCCGCGATCTAAAGTTCTTGAGGCTAATTTGAGTGAGCGCGCGGTATATGGTCCTCCGAGAGACTGTGGGGTGGTCGTGATTGAGTGGCCAGACTCCAACGTGGTACATAAGGTCGCGATACTCAATTTTTGGGTATTTACGCGTGTAACGAAGAAGAAGACGCTTCTGGCGACGCGTGAGTATAGCTGGGCGGCCTGTACGAGGCGCGGTAGTGGTGCTGCCTGTAAGAGTCCATCTCTTCCATACTTTTTGGACGACGCGTTGCGAGCAGCTAAGCTCATTGGCGATCTCTTTGGTACGTACACCAGCCTCCACCTTCGTAATTATATAATCGCGTTGGCGATCTAAAAGCTGACCCCCTTTCACACGATTACCTGAAATTTCAGCTCCAAAATACCTCATTGTGGTGGTGTATCGCGTGGTTAAATTGAGAGCGTTGCTCGCGCGATCGCGTTGGTGGGGAGTGCACGGCCCTTAGGCGAACAGATTAAAGTCCTAGTACTGTAAGTACATTTGGCCTCAAAAGGAGTGTAAATTTACACCCCACATGCGGTGTTTATAGGGTGCAAAATCCCGTGTATTTTACACCGCAAAATTGCGGTGTTTTTTACAAATATCTGTACCGTAGTGAGAGCTATTGGCAGTAAACATAAAACGGCACCTAGAACAATAGGTGAATGAGACCGGAAAGCAGGTAGCAGTAAGCAGAGTGTACAAAACACTTTCCAGGACTTTGAGAGAAATATGGCATGTTATATTTTCTACAAATTTTGTATTTAGATTGTCACAATAAGATACAAGTATTATAGGGCAGCGATGTTGTAAATTGTAAAAAGACCAGAGAAAGCAAACGTACAGGATGGTACAGCAACGATGTGCATTTGGGCCGCCTGATAAGCTGAAGAGGCTGGGACAGCCAGCCTTAGGAACAAAGTCTTTGCAGAACTGTTTTTAATCCCCTCTTGATATTTAGCACTTAAGATCTTGCTAGCATTAAGCTGTTCTGTTGTTTGCTTAATAACCTTAGAGGGACAGTTTAGAAAATCACTGCTAAGAACTTATTTAGTTCCCGGGCCAATGCTGCAGCTTCTTTTGGATCCGCCTTGACAGTAGGACCAGGTGCCGTATGGCTCAAGATCGCAGTCTTACCTCCAATGCTCTGGCATAGTTCAAGGTCGCTCTCAACGGTCCACTCGGGCACGTACCATCCTGACGGGTCTCCGCCTTCCTGATTGAGTGCTAAGGTATGATCAGCAATAGATTCGGTGTATACAGATGTGCACATACCCTCCGTAAAGGCTGGTGAGTAAACGTAACGATGAACGTCAATTCTGGACATGACTGAAGTCAAGTGTGTACACAATGCACAAATATGTTCAACAATGTCTTTGCTGGCTAAGAAGTAGCGGATGATGTGTAGTATCTACAAAATTTGAACAGATGTGTATCGTGTTATATGTTGGAAAGGTGAGTGCGTCATTCTTAAGGACCGGACTTTGTGTTGCGATTATGCTGAATCCTATCGTGGAACAGAAAGTCGTCCAATGATCTACCAGACTGAGCATTCAAGAGCACTAGCTCATCTGGGAAGAAACCACATTCTCAGCCAATCGCTGCGCGATCCGACATCCGCTGAGACCCGTTTCTTCTAAATCCCTGCACCGTTGCCACAGTCCACGGTGCGTGCCACGAAATAAGAGCAATGCTAGTTCATCACCTACCTTATAGAATCGCTTCATCGCTCTGCTGTAGCAACGTGGAAAATCAAAGCGCTAACGCAATAGTTTATTCACGCTTTCCTAGTAAGTCCATTGATCAGCAAAGAAAGTTCTTTGTAATTCCTTAGAAAAGAATTCTAGAAATTGGTAAAAGTTGCCAAGCCGTTTCCTACAGAAATTATCCTCCATAAACTCAGGTCAGTATGTGCATCTGCCACAGTATCCACAGCCATCTGCTGAGCAGGCAGTGAAATCCTTATCTCCTGCATCCGACTCGTCAGAAGCGAGATCGTACAAGCCCTGGCTAGGATCATCAAGGAAAGCTTCGTGACCTGTGTCTGCAACACCCAGAGTCAGGCCTCCTGAATCGCACTTCTTCTCCCATTGGTCACGGAGCGAGACCGGCAGCGCTTGAACACCCTGTCCGAACTGCTTTCTGATCTCCAGCACGTCGTTCCCAGAGCAGTACACCTCCAGCAGACCGCGATCATCTTCCTTGGCAAGGTCAGCGATCTTCTGCAACAAGACGACCAGGCTGTGTATCGCTTCAGAATTGTTCTTCTCGAAGTCTGTTGTGAGAGGTCGAACGTCTTCGATGTGGATTTCTTCGTCCTGGAAAAGACCGGAGCCATCGTGGTAAGCAACGATGAAGTTGGGGATTTGCTTCAGCCAGAGAACTGGAGTGATGTCATTCATATTGATTTCTTTCCTGTACCTTCCAGAGCGGGTTTTGAGGTCGAAGATGGAGGCTTGAGGAACGGGTTTGCCAGCCTGAACAACAGAGAAGGAGCCAGCGCCACTAACGTGAGGTGCGGATGCAGTAGTGCTAAACAACGCTTCGGCGAGTGTCTCTTGAGACATCTGACTGAACACGTTCTTCGTAACGGAAAATATAGGAGTGCTTGGTTGAGCAGGTGTGTCGAGGAAGCCATCGCACTCGAATCGTACCAGACATTGCAAACCTCCAAGTTCATATTGCACAAGTCGCTGGTGTCTCCGAGCCTTTTACTTCGCTGGGCCAACTTGTGTAAGCGTCAGGGAATGAGTGTCCGAACCCACGCACCCCCTCGATAAGTTCTTTGGGGTCGCTTTCTTTGCGGATGAGAAATACGGTTTTGCCGACGGCCTGAACGCTGAGGCGGAAGGCTCTATCTGTGCCCCGCGTGAAACGAAGAAGATGTCCAAGTGTGCTGCCGCAAGCGAATATGTCAGTGTTGATTGGCTTGTTCCCAATCGAATCCAAAGTGGCTTTCACAGCTGGTGCAAGAGGGTAATCTGGATACTGAGCGGCATTGGGATCCCGATAGTAGGTGCCACTATCTTCCTGTAATCGTTGAGAGATCTTTGGGGGAGTCCACTGTGGAGGTTGACCTGTCTCCAGTCAGTTTCATATACTGCTCTGAATGGTATGTTCACTCACCTGGCACCACCACGGTAGGATCTTTGCTAGCCAGCCAGTTATAAGACGTAACATATTCGCAGCCTTGGATATGGAGTGAGGGGGTCAGATCGAGGCGCGGAGATCTCAAATCAGATTTTCGGACTGTGAAAATCAAATCTCCAAGCGGATGTTTCTGTAGGTCGGGCTTGATTGAATCCTGGCGCTTAGCGAAAGGCTGTGACCACCCCCCACCACGTCCTCGTCGTGGAGCATATCCGCCCCGACCGCGGTATGGGCTTGACATGGTAGACGTTGTCGCGTAGTGGAGACCTTGAGTGAGAAGGAATAAAGAGTGCGGAGGGACAATAGGAAAAAGGTTATAAGGGCAGTCACGAACACATAAGAGCTAGCGTTGCCGCATCTTCAGTGAGTGAAAGACTGCTGCACCACATTGTCCCCGCCGCAGCCATGCCATTGGTTGAAAATGCGGGCGCTAGAGTACTTGAGTGTGGGACAACGTACGGTAAGCTGTTGCCTGAGCAAGGCTGAGCCGCTCAAGCAAGCGACCAAACAAAGTGTGCACCCTGAGTTTGCGTTACATGACATCAGTATCATGGGTGATGATTTGCTGAAGATACTGAAGTCACACAGGCAGGGATTTGATATGCTGCGCCGTACATAAACCATTTGCTATCTTCCAATCGCTTGCACAGCCTGCGTCTTGTCAGAGGCCTCAGGCAAACCAAAATCATGTGCCATCTTCATGTAAACCATTGCGATGGCTTATAAGCCGAAGCGTGTGCCCAAAGAGATTGCTTACATACAACTTTTCATCTGTTAAGCTGTCTTGCAACTATCTCGACTTCAAAACCTCAGTACACGTACCGCTATGTCGGAGCAAGAGAGGCGTGCGGTTGGGCTGAACAAGCTCTTCAATGCTGTTATCCATGGACATCGAGATCTGAAAAGCTCTGCTGATGGCGATCGTTTTCTAGAAGCATTGTGCTCCCAGGAAGATGTGTCGAAGTGCGTGGAAGTCGTGATTGCAGCTCCTGCGGGGCTCAACGCCGTCGCACGGGCTTTCCGGTTTTCGAACAGCAGCACTTTCGTCAACGGCCCTGCAACTTCAGTCATATTGCGCCTCTCCGATCCATCACTCAAACAACTCTACGGCGGTCAATTTCTGAATAAAGTAGTTGAAGCGATTGTGAATCCTCCTTCGTTTTGGAACACTCTTGTTCAATTGCATGATGCCCGCACCCTTACCGTGGCAGCCTCACAAGCGTTCGCATGGTTGCTCCTGGAACTCATCACCTCCCACTCCGCCAACCTTCCAGTCGCACGAGACATTGCTGAGAATGTAACGAACAACGAGTCGTTGATCAAATCAGAGTCGCTCGACGTGCGCAATCTAGGGCAGAAGATCAGACATGTCCTCAACAGCACGTCAGGCGACCTCGTTGATGGCCCTGGCGGACGACATGATAACGATCACGCGGATTTCCGGAAGATCAAAATCTTGCCGACCTCTGATGAGTTCGCTTCCAACGACAGTCCGTTCTACCGACCTGCAGATGTTATCGAAACCGCTGCTATAGACAGTCGCGGTCTGATGCACGTCGACAACCAGTTCCGCCTGCTGCGAGAGGATCTACTTGCTGAACTGCGTAGCGACTTTCAGATTGCTGCTGGTCAGAAAAAGGGCAGACGCAAAACTGTCCTCAATAACCTGCAATTTGCGGGCATTGACTTTGGCTCACTCAATAAGCGTAGAGCATGCATGTTGAAGCTTCGATGCTTGGACGACATTCCTCAACTCAGGAAGCTTGTGGAAAAATCGAGCCGAAAGAGCTTCGTCACCAGCCCACGAAACAAGAATTTCATGAAGCACCAGTCTCTCGGCTGTCTGGTCAGCGGTGGCAACGTCATTGCTTTCGCCACGGTCGAAAGGGATGAGGACTTGCTCACCGAAATTCCCGCTGTAATCACGTTACGTATCACTGAGGAAGATGCCTTTTGCAAGACACTCATCTTATGCAAGTCTAATGCTGAAATGAGCTTCTTCCAGGTCGACACTGCAGTTTTTGCCTTTGAGCCCATCTTGAAGTGTCTTCAAGCCATCACAGAATTGCCGCTCCAGAATCAGTTACTCAATCTACACCCGGGGTCATCCGAAGATAGCTCTGGCATTCAGCCTACCGAAATTGTAGAAACCATTCGTGAGAATTGGCAAGATGACCTCCAAGCCACCATCAGCACTGGTCGACCGGTCAATCTGGATGGCGCGCAGACGGAATCGCTAATCGCGGGCTTGTCGAAGAAAGTCAGTCTCATTCAAGGGCCCCCTGGTGAGTTATGGATTCCAGAAGCCCTATCTCCTAATGTGTTTAGAGATGGCAGTCTTTGAGGATAGTGTATTCACTAGAGTGTTTTCACTAACGAGGTATCAGGCACAGGAAAGTCTTACGTCGGGGCACTGATCGCCAAGATACTCCGAGATCACACTCCAGAAACTATCTTAGTGTTGACATATACGAACCATGCACTAGACCAGTTCCTTGAAGATCTCCAGAAGATCGGAATTCCCAACGACGACATGCTTAGGTTGGGATCTAAAGCTTCGGGAGCTACAAAGCCACTTTTGATGTACGAGCAGAATGCCACCCGATACAGAACGTCTCCACAGACATGGGGCATGATCAAATCTCAGAATGCAGAAGCAGAAAGCTACATTGATGCTCTGAACAGCAAGATCGCTCAATACAGTGCACGAATCAACGACCAAACCCTCTTGGACTATCTCGAGTTTTCGGAAGACTCGGATTTCTTTGATGCGTTCATGCTTCCAACCAGCGACGACGGTATGACACGTGTCGGCCGTCAGGGTAAGGCTCTTGGCAAACTATATCTTGTGGAACAATGGTCTTCTGGCCAGGATGCCGGGGTTTTCCGTGACTACGCACAGGAGACTTTCCCTGACGTGTGGTCAATTGCTCCTGCAGCACGGCTGGAGCTTCGAGCTCGATGGTTCCGCGAGATCATCGAGGAGCAAGTCACCGGAATTGGAACAATATTTGCACTGTACAACAAGTGCCGTGAACGCATTAACCAGCTGCGCAAAGAAAGACAGACTCTCACTATGAAACGTAAACGGATCATTGGCTGTACGACAACTGCAGCTGCCATGTATACGGAAGAGCTACGTAGAGTTGTCCCTGGTATTGTACTGGTCGAAGAAGCTGGCGAGATCCTCGAGAGTCATATCCTTACAGCCATGTCCGCTGGGACGAAGCAACTCATCTTGATCGGCGACCATAAACAACTACGCCCAAAGGTCAATAACTATGCATTGACCGTCGCGAAGGGCGATGGCTACAATCTCGACTTGTCGTTGTTCGAGCGATTGGTACTTGCCAAAGTCCCACATACAACGCTCCAGAAACAACACCGCATGCGCCCTGAGATATCATCTCTCATCAGAAAGCTTACCTATGCAGAGTTGGAGGACGCTGATACCACCAAAGCGAGACCTGTTTTACGAGGATTTCAGGACAGCGTCATCTTCGTCTCTCACAGTCACCCCGAAGTGAACGCAGAGAAGATTGCTGATCGACGCGACGGGGATGCCAAGTCAAGCAAGGAAAATGTGTATGAAGCTGATATGGTGCTACAGTGCGTTCGTTATCTCGGACAACAGGGCTACGGCACAGAAGACATTGTAGTCTTAACTCCATACCTTGGGCAGCTGTACCTCTTGATGAATACACTATCGGAAGAGAACGACCCTGTTCTTAACGATTTGGATAACTTTGAGCTGATTCGTGCTGGGCTTCTCTCGCCAGCTGCGGCGGATGTCTCAAAACGAAAGCTCCGCATTTCAACCATTGGTAAGTGGTCACTTGCTTCTGCCTGGAATACACAAAGTCTCAACGTGCATCTCCTAATCTCAATAACTGACATGTACAGATAACTACCAAGGCGAGGAGAGTGACATTGTGATCGTCTGCCTCACACGTAGCAACGATGTTGGAGACATTGGTTTCATGTCGGCTCCTCAGCGAGTCAACGTCATGCTATCTCGTGCTCGCAATGCGCTCATTCTGATTGGAAACCCAGACACTTTCGTGAAAAGCTACAAAGGCAAAGATGTATGGATACCGCTCATGGATGGTCTCAAAGAAGACGGTCATGTCTACAATGGTTTCCCAGTGCGATGCGAGCAGCATCCGAACAAAACTGCACTTCTCACGCAGAAAGAACACTTCAAATTGGTGTGCCCTGACGGGGGCTGCTCCGAATCATGGTGCGTTATCTGTAATCATCGAAGGACTGGTCACTAACACAACCAGTGGCGTTTTACTCAATTGTGGGGTGCACTCATGCCCTCATAGCTGTCATCAGCTACAAGACCATTCGAAGATGCCATGCGAGTCTATTGTGACGTCGCAGTGTGTCAAAAACCACAAGATCTCTCGCAGATGCCATGAGAAAGCTGCCGCCATCTGCCAAAAATGTGAGGCAGCCCAGCGTGCTCAAGAGAAGCGGCGTCAACGCGATCATAAGCTTGATCAAGAGCGAGAAGCAAAACAGCAAGCATATCTGGCTCGCCTTGTTGATATCGAGGATAAGATTGAGCATCAAAAGCGCTTGCTCAAGAATCGTGTAGAGGCAGCAGAACAGGACGCTGTTATAGCCCAAAAAGAGAAGGACCTTGAAAATTTCAAGAAAAGGGCTGCCGAACCAGTTGGTCATACTCATTTACCTTCGAATTCCACGCAGGAATTGAAAGCCAACGAAGCGGCCCATGTAGAACAGAATACTGTTCCTGAACCCCCAAACACTTCTTGTTCACATGTTCAGGCAGCCAACAAAGACAAGATTCTGCCCAAAGAGGAGCAAAGTGATGCGAAAGACGACTGGGAGTACCAGAAGAAGATGGATGGAGCGCAGAGCGAGGCTTTAGATGAACTCATGTCCATGATAGGTCTGGAGTCAGTCAAAGAACAATTTCTCGGCATCAAGAGCAAGATTGACACACTTGTGCGCCAGGGCGTACCGTTAAGCGGGGAACGATTTGGCGCGGCGCTGCTTGGAAATCCTGGGACAGGCAAAACTACTGTGGCTCGCCTTTATGCAAAATCCCTTGGCGAAGTGGGAGCTCTTCCTGGAGATTTCTTCTTTGAAACATCAGGATCTGCTTTGGCAAATGAAGGAGTCTCTACGTGTAAAGACCACATAAAGACGATCTTAGAAGCAGGCGGTGGCGTGTTCTTCATCGATGAGACCTACCAGCTAGTGTCTGGTAATAGCCCCGGAGGCAAAGCGGTGCTTGACTATCTCCTTGCCGAGATCGAGAATCTGACCGGGAAAATTGCGTTCGTACTGGCTGGCTATCACAAGCAGATGGAAACCTTCTTTGCTCATAATCCTGGGATCCCTAGTCGTATTCCCATGGAGATGGAATTCCACGACTACAATGACCAGCAGCTCCAGCGAATCTTCTGTCATTACGTTGACAAGAAGTACCGTGGACGTATGAAAATTGAAGACGGGATTTCCGGTCTCTTCGTCCGAATTGTAGCTCGACGTATTGGACGAGGCCGTGGCCGTGAGGGATTTGGTAATGCGCGCGATGTGCAAAACAAGATATCTCAGATCACAACACGTCAAGCCAAACGCCTTCGCAAGGAAAGGAAAGCTGGCCTTATACCGGATGACAATCTCCTGACCAAGGAAGATCTTATCGGGCCGGAACCAGCATCTGCACTAAAGAATAACCCAGCCTTGGTTGAGCTGCAGAATCAGATTGGCTTAGCCTCTGTCAAAGAAAGTGTTCAGTCGCTTCTCGATGGAATTCAAACGAACTACTGGCGAGAGATTGAAGAAAAGCCTATTGTACAGTACTCGCTGAACAAGTGTTTTATCGGTTCTCCAGGTACAGGAAAGACTACGGTCGCTAAACTATATGGCCGCATTCTGGCAGACATTGGCTTATTGTCAAACGGCGAAGGTGAGTTACCGCAGATATACTAGAACAATACTAACAAAGAACAGTTGTTGTCAAGAACCCTGCAGACTTCGTAGACAACGTACTTGGTGGAACTGAAGTCAAAACGAAGGCCATACTATCATCGGCGATGGGCAAGGTTCTCATCATTGATGAAGCTTACATGCTCAATTCCTCAGGCGATCCTTTCAAGACTACCGTCATTGATACTATTGTGGCAGAAGTCCAAAGTACTGCCGGAGAAGACCGATGTGTTCTTCTCCTTGGTTACAAAGAGCAAATGGAGGACATGATGCGCGATGTAAATCCCGGATTGGCGAGACGCTTTCCACTTCAGTCAGCCTTTGTCTTCGAGGACTTCAGCGATAGCGAGCTTCGTCAAATCCTGGAACTCAAACTCAAAGCCATAGGGTTTGAAGCCACCGATCAGGGGAAAAGGGTGGCAATGGATGTATTGCAACGAGCTCGCAACCGTCCAAACTTCGGCAATGCCGGCCAAGTTGACATCGTTCTCGACAAGGCCAAAGAACTACATCAAAAGCATGTGTCTGCGGGGAAACCCAAAAGTCACGGCGTGCTTGATGCTCCCGATTTCGATCCCGAGTTTGACCGAGGTGAACGCGCCGCGACGAACCTACCTGTTCTCTTCCGGGACGTCGTGGGATGTGAAGATGTGATCAAGCAAATGCAAGGCTACCAGACGGTAGCCGCCAACCTCAAGGCCATGGGAATGGATCCGCGCGAACAGATTCCATTTAGTTTTCTCTTCAAAGGTCCACCAGGTCAGTGGTGCACTCATTATGTTTGACTATACTTCTACTAACATCATATAAGGCACTGGAAAAACGACAACCGCTCAAAAGATGGGTAAGGTATTCTACGACATGGGCTTTCTGAGCGAGGCCAAAGTCGTAGAATGCTCAGCCACTGACCTGATCGGCCAATACGTTGGCCACACAGGACCAAAGGTGCAGAAGAAATTGGAGTCGGCGATGGGAAAAGTATTGTTCATTGATGAAGCCTACCGTTTAGCAGAGGGTCACTTTGCCACTGAAGCCATGGATGAGCTGGTCGACTGTATGACAAAGCCCAAATTTGCGCAAAAGCTCATCATCATCCTTGCTGGATACGACAAAGATATCGATCGCCTCATGAGCATGAACCCAGGATTGACCAGTCGCTTCCCCGAGTCAATTGTGTTCAAGGGCATGCCACCAAAGACATGTCTCGAGCTGCTGGTCAAAGTGTTCGTTGATCGAAAGGAGAAGAAGAAGGCGCCTCTCGATCTTTCTGTCATCACTCCCGTTTCTTCTAGTCTGGAACGTACAATCGTTGATCTTTTCACGAAGTTCTCTAACTTGGACTCCTGGGGCAATGCTCGCGATGTAAAGTCTCTAGCTAACGCAATCTTTGGGAAGCTCGTATCTACTGCTACTCTTCCCATTGCCTCACTGGTTCTGACCGAAGATCTAATCATCGACACAATGCAGAGCACGCTTTTAGAGCGCTTCAAGCGAAGTGAGGCCGTGGGTATCACTCGCTTCCAGCACCAGATGCATTCCAATAGACCACAGGCCCAGCAGCAACCAGATCACACACAAAAGCCACCAGAGATAATCAATTCTCAGCACAGCACGAACTCTTCAGCGCAAGATCCTGGTGCTGCTAATCCATCAAGTCCGACTCCCAATGAATCGAAGAAAGCCACCAGCAAGGCAGTATCTCACGAACCGGAAGATGTCAGCGAGGACCCCCTTGATGCGTTACTTAAAGTCAAGCGAGATCTCGGCGTCTCTGATGCTGTGTGGGAGCAACTGGAGCGAGACAAGCATGCTCTGATCGCGAGCGAACGAGAGTACAAACAGCGGCAAGAGGAGAAGAAGAAGGAGGAGCAGGGCATCAAAGATATCATCGAGGCGGAGAAAACCGCGGCTCAAGATGAAGAACGCCGACGTCTCGAGAAGGTTAGGATCGAAGCTGAGCTGAAGAGGAGACAGAGAGACGCGGAACTGGCTGCGATTGAACGGCAACGCGCAGTGGAAAGGGAGATGCAGAAGAAAATCAGGATCATGGGTCCTTGTCCGATGGGATTCCGCTGGATCAAGGGAAGTGGGGGCTACAGGTGCGCGGGAGGGAGTCACTGGCTTAGTGACGCACAGATAAACGCTCGCGCTGCATAGGAAGGGGTTCAGGTGGATAGGTTTCGGACAGCACCCGCGCGCAAGTATTTAGTCTTCCAGTCTTTCACAATCCGTCTAGTTCTTTCATCCTGGGTTGTCTATGCAACAGACCCATATCATTGCAGTATCTCAAAGTGTTCTGTTGCAATTACTTGCCGTTGATGACCAGACTTTTTCCTCGGCTTCTGTACAGCCTAGACTGAGGCGACACCATCCACGGCGTGCACCCTTTCACCCGATATGTCTGATCTCACCAAGCACATGATGATTTCCATGCGTCGCGAGACAGAGATGTCGCATCTCGAGATCCGGGCTTATCTCGTCGACCCACCGCCCACCTCCGTCTCGAAGCCCGACTCCACACACGGCGCAAACATGGGGAAAAGACACCAAAGACTCGCATCAGATGGTTTTGACTAGAAATTCCGTCTTACGTGACGCATTGATTAGATGAAAGTACGATTGGAAATCCATGCCACGAGACAAGAACGCTGGCCGTCTCGCTCCTGGAGGGAGCAGACAAGACAAGACGCCATAAAGTGCCCCGCCACCGCCACTATTACGGGGGTCACCAAACAGGCACCCCCCCCCCCTCCCTAAAATACTGCTGTCGCTCTCCGCTCAGCACGCCTTATCATTCCACGTATAATACCCCGGCCCCAAACTAGCCGAATCCGCAACCGACTTGTCGTAGTACCTGCAGGTCCCCACCGTCTGCCCGTTATTAGCGTTGGTGACGAGGTAGAAGCCCGTGCTCCCGCAGCGCGCGTCCGTCTTGCAGGTGGCGATGCACGCGTCCTGGTTGGTATTGAAGTTTGCGGCGTAGTTGAAGGCCCTCGAGCCGGGGAGGCCCTTGGCGGCGCAGGTGCGGGGCTGGACGACGACGACGACGGGCGTGGTGGTGGTGGTGATGGTCTCGGTGAGGGTCGCCGTTGGCGCAGCGGTCACGGTGATGGTGTTGGGCAGCGTGAGCTGCGAAGTCACCGTCTGGGTTATGGTGACGGTGGCGCCCTGTGCTGACAAGGTCGTCTGCGGGCCGGCGATGCTCTGGGTGGAGGTCGAGGTCACGGTGAGGGTTGTGGGCGTGGCGATGCAGCTGCATGCGCTGGAGATGTGCGAGGGAGCGAAGTTGAGGAGGGTTGCCGGGAGGACGTCGCGTTTCTGGAAGATGGTCTGCGCGGGGGCGGTCACGGTGACGATCTGGGTGGTTACCGCGTCGGGCTCCTGTGCTGTTGCTGTTGAAGTGACGGTGATTGTTTCAGTGGTTTCGACGTCGGTTGTTATGGTTTGAGCGGAAGCGGTGACGGTGACGGTGACAGCATCGCCGGTAACGGTGGCAGTCTGTTTATGTCAGTGATTCTGTTTGGGTTTGATAGATACAACAGAACGGACCAGTGTCTCTTCGACAGTCTTGTCTCCACCTAGGTAGGCCAAGCACAGGGGCGAAGCCTCAGCTTCCAGTCCTATCAGGATCGCGTTGACTGCATCGGCTGGATCGCATTCTTTGAACGGGGTTGGGGTTGGGGTGACTGAGCTTGAAATGACTGAGCTTGGAGTGACCGAGCTTGAAGCAATCGAGCTGGAAACAACCGAGCTGGAAACGACTGAGCTGGAAACGACTGAGCTGGAAATGACTGAACTCGAAGCAACTGAGCTCGACACAACTGAGCTCGAAGTAACTGCACTCGAGGTGACAGCACTCGAAGTCACCGGTCTAGGCTCAACCGGACAGTATCCCGCCGGCGCCGCATCAACGAAAGCGCTCCCCGCCAGCGCCAGAAGCGCACACGCACGTAGAGAATACATAAGGTAGCAAGTAAAACCACAAATGAATGAATGGACGAGTCTCTGCACGAAGCCGACTTGCCTCCCCCACCGCAGGGGAACACTCTCGTCTTTATCCCCCTCCCACGCAACACGTTCCCTCCCTCCTCAGCTGCAAACTTCCATCTAGCTCAACGCCTCAAAGGCCGAGCGCGCGGTGACGCCGCGCTCAAATATCGTGATGGCGTTTGGGCGAGAAGGGGGGTGCGACTTGTCGTCCGATGTTTAGGCTCGCTAGCCTCGCGCTCCTGACGAACTAGAGCCGTATGCGGCTTGGGAGGCTCGGGTACCTGGGTGTAGTCGAGCGAGTGGCTGAGCTAGTTCAGGCACGCGTGTCGGTGGGTAAATTGGGTTCGTCGCTTTTGGGTAGGCTGCACGGAGATGGTTGTGGAATTTATACACGAGGAGGTAGGTACGTACCTACAGGGGGCGGCCACCTCGGGTTGTACGGCAGAAGGGTGGACGTTCACAGTTAGAATACCTTAACGCTCCTTCTTTACTTCAAAGTCTGGTACCCTGCTGTCTGTCGGTACTTTATTGGCTATCTTGTTGAAAAGCACCTCGCCTTAGAGTGCAGGAGCACCTTTGGCCTTCACCGTCCCGATCATCACTAGCGTATCCCTCACATCAACATCACCACTCCGTAGCCTCAATCATCACTCCTTTCCCCACTTTATCCTCGCCTATCCAATCATATCTCCCTACGCTGATAGGAATAGCAAAACCCTCTAACCGCGGTACAGGACAGGACTCATTGGCGGTCCGGCCGCTGTACGATCCATCCCTTGTATGTACGCCACTGGAGGCATTTCCACTTGCGGATGGGGTTTGCTTGTGCTGTTGTGAGGCCAAGCTGGGGCGGGCCGCTTTGGCTTGTGGTACTGGAGCTTGAGAGGCGACTATGTCTTGCCCCGTAGTGTCTGCTATAAGGATTGAGAGTTTATTGCAATATCAAAGGGACAGATGCGGTCCTCATGACAAAACGCCTTCAACTTGAGATGATTCGCACGGTCGAACAGATTCATAGAAGGTAAGCTTGATAATGGAAGTCACAAGTGAATAACAAACCCATTCTGCACGGCTTCAATTTGGTCAACACACGACACGGTCGTGCATTTGGGTTCATGTCATTATACACTTTTCTCTCTATCTCCTCTTGTTGACATCTAATCATCGTTATCCCAGTTTCCCTGCTGTGCCTTCCCGGGCATCTTGGGGCCGCCAGCTTGCCTGGCGACAATGATCTGGTCGACGCTCAGCACTGTCCGCGCAGCCTCGGTCGCCAGCTTGACGGCCCAGCTCTTGCTGACCCACAGGTCGAGGATGCCGTTGTCCTTGGCGTCGAGGGTGCCTGTGTTGTCGTCGTTCTCAATGTCGACGCCGACGGTCCACTCGTCGTCCTTGCCGCGCGCCTTCTGCGCGCCGTGTGCTACGTACAGTCGTGCGAGCACCTCGGTAGCGTCCAGGCCGGCGGACTCGGCGAGTGTGCGGGGGATGACTTCGAAGGCTTCGGCGAACTTGCGGATCGAGTACTGGGCCAGGCCGGGGGTCTTGTCGGCGATGGTCTTGATGCGCTCGATCAGCTGCATCTCTGTGGCGCCGGCACCGGGTACAAGGCGGGGGTCGCGGGTGATGGCCTTGACAACGTTGACACCATCGTCAATGGCGCGCTCGACGTCGTCGAGGTGGTTCTGGGTGGCACCGCGCAGCACGAGGGTTGCTGTCCGTGTCTGCTCGTTCTCTTGCCTGAAGACTGTGACGCGGTCGCCGCCGATCTCGAGGGTCTCGACGATATCGATGGAGCCCATCTCGTCGGGCATGGGGGCACCCAGACGTGCCAGGGGTGTGGCGCCAACAACGCGGCATAATCTTCGGAGCTCGAACTTGGAGAGGATCTTGATGGTGAGCATGTTGTAGCGGTTGAGGTAGTGCTGGGCCAGCTCGCCGATGGTGGAGCCAGCGACAACGACACGGATGCCAGAGTCGTGCAGCTCCTTGATGGCCTGCTCGACCTGCTGCTCCTCGCCCTTTGTGAAGTCCATCATCTCCTTTGCGTTGTGCAGCAGGACGGTGCCCTTGGTCTCGGTCTGCGAGATGTCGATGGGGCACGAGAAGACACCGACCTTGGCCTTGGTAGCCTTTGTGACGGCACCCTCTGGTGACCTCGCGAACACCATACCCTTGACAACCTTGCTCTGCTCCAGCGCACCTCCCATAATCTTGACCACACGGACGTTGTCCACGTTGAAGTTGACGGGGTTCTTGGGCAGGACAGCGAGGACGGCCTCTGCAACGAGATCAGCGAGGAAATCCTCGCTGCCGGACTGCTTCGCGGCGACGACGGTGCGGATGGCCTTGGCCAGCTCTTCTTGCGATCGGATGTCGGCGACCTTGTCGCACACCAGCTCTGCAACCACGTCAGCTTTGGCACTCTCACACAATTTGTGCATTGCGTACCCTCGAGAACCTGCTGTGCGGCGTTTTGTGCCTTCTCGTACCCCAGCACGATGTCGCTTGTCTTCAGACCCATGCGGATGAGCTCCTCCGCCTTCTTCAGCAGCTCGCCGGCAAGGACAATGACGAGGTTGGTCGCGTCGCCCATCTCGGCCTCCTGCTGCTGGCTGGCCATGACGAGCAGCTTTGCGGCGGGGTGGACGACCTCGAGCTCCCTCAATATTGTCGCGGCGTCCGAGGTGAGGATCATCTTCTGGAGGTGGTTGATGACGATCTTGTTGCGTCCGAAGGGACCCAGCGAGGTCTGGACAGTCTGGGCAATCGTCCTGCAGGCGTCGATGTTGCGAATGACGGCGCCATCCTCAGCGTCGTAGCTGTTTGAGGGGAGGGGTGGTTAGCAACGTAAACTTGTAAACTTGTCCATGGTGGGGTTGCGGGCGCTCACTTCTGGTAACCCTGCTTGAAAAGCCCAGAGTTGGGGGCGTTGGGTATCGACAGAGACATGTTGGCGGTGTGTGAGGGGTATCTGGGGTTTGCGTTGTGCCTGGGAGCTCAGCGCGGGACGCGTCCTGGTAAATTTACAGAGGGGGCTTGGCGTCGGCGAACGAACCGCCGCGGGGAGCATGGTCACCGTCACAAACAGGAGACGCTGACAGGAGTATAGCATAGCACGACACAGCGCAGCACAGCATAGCATGGCATAGCATGGCATAGCTAGGCAAGATGTGTTCGGCAAAGTTATGAGACTCTTGTCCATCATGTTCATTTGGGATGGAGGTCTTCAGCCATTGCCGTCTGGAAGACTGCGTCTGACACCAAATGCAGGGTTCAGACTCGATCAGAAGAAGCACGCTTCACTCCAGATGATATCTGAACTTCATGGGGAAAGTGCACACACAAGCTCATAGTCTACCTGTGATGCTACAACATGCATGAGCACAACAGATCCCAATATGCGCAAGTCACCGTCTGAACATTGTTCAGACGATACTGCAAAGTTCACATTCACAAAAAAAAAGATGTGAGCAAAATCTATCTAGCTGTACGCCTTGGAACAATTTGAAGGTACTGCTAGCGAAAAAGACTGCTCGATCCCTCTAGGCCGCATTAAATGACCAGCGTCTGGTAGAAGAAATAGCGACACGCTGGAGATAAGGAGGGCCGTGAAGAAGGAAAGGTGTTGCGCAGCGCGGTCGAAGTTTTGTTACAGGCTCGATGCCAAGAAACGCTAGACCGCGTTCGCGCTTTCCATCAACTTTCTTCGATGCAGGCGTGCTGTGAGAGACGAGGGTCATCAAGAGCAGACACGCACCATGAACGCCGGACACCAGACACGGCGGGCCGCCGCGCGGGCAGGTAAGCTCTCCTCTCTCCCCTCTCCCACATGTCACGATGCGGAGCAATTGAGTTCAACTGCTCACACGCCATCCAGGCCAGTCGATATGCCACAACCACTCGTGCCGGACGACACCACGCTCGTACGCAACCGCCGCAGCCACCGCTTCCTCCCCTGACGCCGCCCTGGCCCAGCACCAGCACATCCCGCCGGTCGCCCAATCCTCGCCCTCGACCTCCTACGCCGTTAACGCCGGCGTCCTGCTCTCCCGCCCGCCGCAGATCACGCGCGACCTGCACCCCTTCGAGGCCGCCTTCTTCCTGTACCAGAAGCGCCTCAACGAACGCCTCGCGCTGCCCTTCACACGGTACTTCTACTTCAAGGCGCGCACGCCCGCGGACCGCGAGTGGAAGCGCAAGATGGCGCAGCGCCTCACCCCCGCGCGCGATATCGGGCGGTACAAGGGCTACGGCGAGGAGGCGTGGAACGACGAAGTGCTCGTCGGCGCAAAGGAGAGCGATATGCAGTGGCAGGTAGATCGGTTGCTGGAAGATGCGGAGACGACCGGCGCGGAGGAGGAGGGCGGTGTTGCGGCGGCGGCGGCGGAGGCGGCAAAGGACGAGGATGCGTCGGAGCGCCCGCCGAGCAGGATCACCAAGGCAGACGAGGAGAACGACACCAAGAGCCTTGCGCGCGCGCTGCAGAGGACGCTGTACCTGCTCGTCAAGGACAAGGAGGGCCGCTGGGTGTTCCCCCAAGACCGGCTTGCGGACGAGAACCTGCACGGGGTATGCATCTCCCATCTCCCCCCTTGAAAATCCTCGCACAACATACTGACTTCTCTCCCACAGGCCGCCCAACGCATCCTCTCCTCCTCCGGCGGGCCCAACATGAACACCTGGCTCGTGGGCCACGTGCCCGTCGGCCACTACCAGCACAACTACGCGTCGCCCAAGAAGACGCCCGCGGGTCTGTCCGAGCAAGGCAGCAAGACCTTCTTCCTCAAGGCGCGCATCATGGCCGGCCAGTTCAACCTCAAGGAGAGCAAGCTGGGGCTGCAGGACTTCAAGTGGCTGCACCGGGACGAGCTGAAGAACGCCGTCGAGGGCGACTACTGGAAGCAGATCAAGAACATGCTTGCCGAGCGGTAGATGGCGTGCGCTTGTGCGGACACCGGGTGGGTGTGTGCGTGTGTGGGATGTTGCGTGTCCAAGTGTAAATTTCACTGTACAATAACAAACAAGCGCGAAAGCTCTCTGGTCTGACCATCTGAGTTTACTACTCTGTTGAAGAATGCGCTCTGCTCGATGCAGCTATCTGATGTGTGTGCACGCCGTCCTGTCCAGGATGTGCATGCACCGGGCCCTATACAAGTACTCCGCCTCTTATGCATGAGGTCGAGGCGCCTCTCGACTCTCCGGGTATCGCCGCAATGTCCCAACGCTATCTATGCTACCTATACTCCTTTATCCAAACAATCCATCGCCTTCGCTAATCCAACTAATCCCAAGTTCAGTCCGTGTCGTTGCGCAACGGCTCCTGTGTGCTTTTTGTCCATGACTTTGCTATTCCATCTCCGATCCCTTCGTTTTCCTTCGTGGACTCGTGTAAAAGATTCCCTGCAGGCTCTTGCCCGCCGGGGACCTCGTGCTGCGTATGTGTATCGTTCTGAGCATGCTAGACTTCTCCGAACGGAGCGCCAAAGTTCCAAGGGACCGTTTTTTTGAAGATGACGCCGTCTACGGGCCGCGGCTCCGATGTGCGCGACTCGGTCGACTCCTGCCGGCTCAGTGGCAGTTCGGACGAAGCGCTGTTGGAGCTGTTGTCCCGCGCCTGCTGCCGAGCGATCTTGCTGAGCTCGCTGTCGAGGGCGCTGAGCAGGATCTTGTCCTGGCTGCCATCCCCCGGGTTCGGGGCGAGGGTGAGGGGCCCAGTCAGGCCGATGTCTTGCTGTGGTGTTGCCGACTGGCTCTCGCTCTCTGGCAGAGGCTCCGTGTCGGCGTCTTCGATGGGGTCTTGCTCGACGATCAACTCGTGGATCGGCAGTGACGCGATTTTCTCTGGCACGATCGGCCTGAGGTTTCTACCCTGGGGTTGCCTCTTAGGTCTCTCCAACTTTGGAGAACCTGCGTACAGGGGAGTGTGCCCGGCAAACCGCTTGTTTGCCTCAGGCAGCGGTGACAAGATAAGACCAGACGGCGGCGGGGATGCTGGCACTTCATCGTTGAGCGGATCGGTATCAAAGGCGCGATAATACCGTGACTGCTGCTCAGGCGGCGGTAAATCAATATGAGGGACAAAATCAGGGCGGTTCTGGCGCCTAGCCAGCAGTGGCGAAGTTGCCATGGTAGGCAGCTCGTCCTGGGATGGCTCTTTTGATCGTGGGGGAGTGTGGGGTTGACCCTGCTGTTCCGCTGGGGATTTAGTGCGAAGGCTGGCGACACACTGCTCCTTATTTGTTAACGGCTCGTCCGGCGGAGTATCCGTGTTGGGGTAGAGCGCGTCGGGACGAACAATGTTCTTCTGCATGAGCCCGGCCCACTCTGTCTGCGAAGAAGCATCGACGTAGCCCGTCATGATGGTTGCGCGTAAATACTGCAAGCGGTTAGTCTCTGACGCAACGGCCGAAGGATGAAGGGTACCGACCTAGCGGAAGTTAGGGTCGAGTGCCGAGTAATGCCGGAAACCGGGTAAATTGGTCGCGAGTTGAATCTTGTCGGCGTCGCGCAGATTGATGGAGCGAGGGACGAGGAGACGGGTGTTGTTTGATGACTCTGGAGAAGAGCTGTGGGGGTGGGTATTGTCGTCTGAAGTGCTGGCGCGCTTTGCTGTCAAGTTAAAAAGCGCGATCTGCAGCAGGGATGCGTGGTGGGCTGGAGGAAAGCAGCGACCTGCATAAGCCGAACTACGTCAGAGAATAGGTACCTGAGCCGAGCGACCGTTTCAAGAACCATTTGACGGCTACGACAGCGGGAGCCATGCAGCGTGCACGATGGCGTTAACTTCACGTCAGATGTGCCTGCTGCTGTGACCTGGGTTAACACGGCCTTGGTTAAGCCACAGCGGCCAGAGTGGATATGCATGTCATCATGCTAGTCCTGAAAGATGACGACCCCTCACGGCGCAGAGCGCTGCAAGATGCTCAGTCACCCTGCGCTTCCAACTATCGTAATCGATTGCAGCAGGCACAGCATTCTTCTCTTGTCACGAGTTACCAAGTACGGCATTGGAACGTCAACTGTCCCTGGCGATAAGCACTCAACGGCACGAAACGGTCCGAGAAGCCCTCCGAACGTCTTGGAATCCGTCCCGCGTGTCCCGCCACGAGGAGGGGTATGACCAAGTTTTGCAACCTCTGAGACCTCTCAGACATATGAAGTCTTCATCGAAGCTCGAGACCACCGGTGGTTCGTTCAATTTCGTGTAGCGAGCAATTGCGCCGATTTTCTCGACCCTTGCATATACCTAGCGCAGATCACAATCACCAAAAAGTCACAGGCGTCAAAGGTTCCACCCAGAGCGAAGGACTCTTTTGATTGGATCTGTTTCGTTTCAGAACTACTGATAACAAGGGCGACCGCCAACATGGTCCATTTGTTCCACAGGTCCAGAAACCACCCCAAGGAACCGGACCCGAAGCATGCCCTGGAACCGACGTTGACACCCGTACCGGAGAAGCGTGTACAAGAAGACAGTGATTCGGCTTCGTCGCCCGAACGGCTAATCCACAATGCTGTCAGGAGATCGAACCCAGGGAATCCAGGGACGCCCATGCTCGCGGATATGCCAGGCAGCATGCCTGCGTCTGAGGAACAATTCACGGGCTTCCCTGAGCCGGAGGTATCCGCGTTATCGCTTGATGGCAAACACGGTGCGAAGATTCGCTACACATACTATCCGGCAGCGCCTGCTTCGAGTTTAGGTCACAATAATCGCTTTTCACAGACGCTTATCGTATTCCTCAACGGATTGATGCTGCCAAGAAGCTCTTGGGATGCCAGTATCAATGCCTTTCTGGAAAAGCGAACCAAAGCAGGTCTCCCTTATCCTGCTTTGCTAAGCTACGATCGATACGGGCAAGGCGATTCTGATCGCGATCCAGGTGATGTGGATCCTCCTCCATGCCATGGACACGATATAATGTCTGCGGTCAGAGATCTGAGGCAGCTCACCTTGCAGATCTGGAAAGAGCATCTCCAGAGGTCGAGTCCTACCCAATCTCCCTGTCTGGTGTTTGTCTGCAATAGTATTGGATGCGCCATTGCACGACTATTTACCCAGACATATCCGGGAACCGTCGTTGGCATGATGTTCCTCGACAGCATAATGGCCAATTCTGACTACACGAGTATATGGCCCGATCCGGATGCTCCTGGTTTTGATCCTCAAACCTTACCCGGTGATGTAACGGTGGAACAAGTGAGAGAAACAAGGGAACGATACAGGAGCATGTTCCATCCTGATGTCCCCAACATGGAGGGCTTGTCGAGGCGGAACTTGGCAACGCTATTACCCGACGCTGATGGTCCCAGACTAGAAGGTTGGGGTGGCAGTGGACCGTATCTGACGGTTGTCGGGCACGATTGGGAGACGTTTGCTGAGCAGTCATGTAAGTGCAGTTCTCGTTGCATTGTCACTCGGCTCTCTTGCACAATAGATTACGTTGTCGTCTTGAGCTGACTTTTTCCACGAAGATCTTGGCTCAGTCCATACGCCCAAGGTCTTGACCATGACTTATGCCAATCCCACGTGGCAGGCGTACAA
The DNA here is from genome assembly GCA_002116315.1 of Epicoccum nigrum. Lineage (NCBI taxonomy): Eukaryota > Fungi > Ascomycota > Dothideomycetes > Pleosporales > Didymellaceae > Epicoccum > Epicoccum nigrum. Next base: position 1,125,888 of record KZ107846.1, on the reverse strand, counting down.
CTCAGCGCTCACCAAGATCACAGATGAAGGCAGGGCCATCGGCCCGCTCATCGCGATCAACTGTGGACACTTCATCCAGAAGGACGGCCCCAAGTTTGTGAGCGATGAGTTGACGTCACTTCTTGATCGCGTCGTGAATCGGGTCGAGCAAGTCAGTGAGCGAGTGAGCATAGATCCATTCCCCCGTCAAGTACATACTAATCTCGGTTCAGACGCCCGAACTTAGAAGAGAAATGGTTCGCCATAGCACTGACTACGGCTTTCAGAAGCAGAACTCAACCGACAATTATGGGGGCGATATATGATGTGCATGGAGATGGCGCCAACCGATTATGTTAGCGTTCAAGTATCGATATTTCGTGTTCTATACCCATTGCGAAGTGTATTCCACTGCACAAAGTCAATAGTCTACCGTGGACTGGTCGACATGCAAGGGTTGTGGTGGGTGTGGCGTCAGCTCACTAAGCCACACTAGTCTACTAGCGTGATTCTCCCCCAGATTATCAATCCGTATGGAACTTTCTCTGTTTTGCGCCAACACACATTACTTAACCCCCGTGAACCGCAAATAAATACGGCAGGCAGAATCCGCTTCGTTCTTCACTCCACATTAGCCCACACTTCACCAGCCATGTCAGACGTCCCTGTCGTCAAGTTCAAGAAGCGAGGCGCGAAGGCTGCTCCGCGCAAGGTAGCACCACCACCACCCTCAGACTCGGACGACTTCTCCTCAGGCTCGGAAGCAGAGGAAGACGGGCGCGTTGTCAAGCGACGCAAAACCAACGGCAACGCTTTGAAGGCATCGACCGCCGACCAGAAACGCAGCACCACAGACCTCGAAGGCACGACACAGTACGAAGCAAACCGATCCGCAACAATAGAAGCCAGCAGCGATGCTACCAAACAGTCGAATTGGTTTGAGGGCGACGACGCTCTAAGTTCGAAGAACCTCCTCGGCAGCACACGCACCAAGCCAACCACATTCATCGAGAAGAACCCCGATGCACCATCGCGGCAGGTCGGCCCGCAAAAATCCTCATCCAACGTGCGCACCATCACAGTCACCGACTACACTCCCGATGTCTGCAAAGACTACAAACAGACTGGATTCTGCGGGTTTGGCGACAATTGCAAGTTCTTGCATGCCCGAGAAGACTATGCTGCAGGTTGGAAGCTCGACCGGGAATGGGAGATGTCGACGAAGGGCAAGAAGCCTGGTGGTACGATAGTTGCATCAGCCAACCGTGACGAAAAGGAAAAGGATGAAGACGGTATCGATTATGCGATGCTGGAAAAGATACCCTTTGCGTGTATCATCTGCAAGAAGCCATACAAGACCCCTATCATCACAAAATGCGGGCACTACTTTTGCGAAGCCTGTGCACTTAAGCGTTACAGGAAGGATCCCACATGTGCGGCGTGTAACGCGAAGACGTACGGCGTATTCAACGGGGCTAAGAATCTGCAGAGGCTGCTCGAGAAGAAGCAGAAGGTGGAGGATAAGAAGAAGGCTGAGGCTGAGGCGGCGGAGAAAGAGAACGAGGATTCTTAGAAAGCGCCTTTGTCACTGGCGCAACCGTCATCTGCTCTGAATAGATTTATGTGATACCCACTTCCAACATTTTATTTCCTCCATATTTTTTGCATATTATCGCTACTCCCAGACTACGAAACTAATTCCTGTGATCTGTAAAAGGTATGATAAAACGATGAAAATCACTCACACGACTCCTGAACCTTCGATTGTTCTTTGAACATATTTCACAAACTTTCTCGCATATATGTGGGGCATTGTGAGGGTTGGTAGCAGGAGAGAAGCGGGTTTAGAGCATATCAGGCGAGTAGCCACCACGAGAGATCATTTGCGGGATCTAGTCCATCTGAGAAGATAGAATCACCGCAGAATGTCAAAAAGCTTCTATAATAATCTAAATATACTTTTTGAAATACTTGTTGAGCTCCATGGACTATGGTTGGGATGAAAGCTGAACATCAGTCCTCACATCACGAGAACACGCGTATAGATCGACATTGCGCTAAACCTTCGCTAGTGCGCGGGGTTCCCGCTTTATGTATCGACGCAATCCGTCCAGACTATCCGCTCATCTTGAACATCACTATTCTTCATCTGTACCGACGAGCGTGATGGCTCCAATTTGCCGTGCTCGGCTGCTGTCCGATCTAAGTGGACAGACAGCGTGCGATAAAGAGGCAACATCTACCGATAGACGCTTGTGCGCGTTCCACTCCCGCCAATGCCAAGGTACGCAGTGTTATGTCCAAATTACGCAAGATAACAAAAGCTGATCATGATTCTACAACACACAGCTCTTTACCGTGGCTACAAGAAGCGTAATGCTGAACTTGATGTGCTCTCTGAAAATCTACCATCCTACTACAAAGAGAAGAAAGGCTCTGTCGTGTCTCAGGAGTACGCTGATATTGCCGATGAAGCTACGCTCAAGCCATTGTATAGTTACCTTCTCAAGAAATACCAACTTCTGGATCGGGTGATTCGAGCTCGCAAGCTTCATCATAGCCATTTGTAAGTGCAAGAGTGCACACCCACACGTGACGGTGACATCCTGACACGCTTCAGCTTTGCCATCGACAATGACTACGGCCACCAGAAATATCTCGACCAGCTTCTCAATGACAAACAAAACATGAGCAGAGCGCTCGAGAGGCTCGGCAAACGGATTGCAACTGTCATGTATGAGCAGAAGCAATGGTTTGACTGGGTCAAAGAGGCCCAGGCCAAGGAAGAGAAAGAAGGTGAAACCGAATCAAAGAAGGTCAAGCTGGAAGCACTGCTGTTCCAGCGTCACCGAAAAGAGGTCAAGCGTCAGCAGCGCGAGATGATGGCCAAAGAGGCCCAAAAGCAGCAAGAGCAATACCTGGACGAAACATACAAGCAACGCCTCTCCGATATGTCCGAAGATGAACAAGATGAGTGGGATCCGATCAAGGACGTTTACGGCTTTGAGCGCGAGAACTACGTTGAGCTCATTAAATACTTCCTAATGCTCAAAGACCATGGATCCAACGACCCAGCACAGGATGTACTGGACTCCAACGACACTCCTCGGATCGAGAACGCCACACAACCAGCTGCGCCTACGAAAGCACTCTCCAAGAGTGCCAAAAAGAGGGTGAAGAAGATCAACGCGGAAACGAAGAAATTGGCAGATCCCATGTCACAGACAGGCGAAGGCAGAGGCCCCAGCGTCATCGAGATGGAGACCCGAGCTCAGATGCGTGACCGACTCCGTACGCCTGTCAAGTATGAGCGTGGGACCGGCTGGTACGTCCAGGGTGCCGGCCCGACTGGCTTGAGCGCTGAGACGCCAGTCATTCCCGAAGACGAGATTGAGCAACTGCTTGATGAGGTTGCTGAGATCAAGAACTTCATTTTCTGTCGTTTGCTGCTCGCTCAGTCTACGTTGCTCCCTGCTGCGCTCAAAGCAGAGAGCATCGAGGAATTCATTGGCAAGGAAGAAGTGACACGTGAGAATCTTCGTGACCTCTGTCTGAAGCTGGAACGACCAGGGCTGCAAGATGTTCGTGATGCCTGTGCTGACTTCATTCGCGAGAGAGACGGCGTTGAAGACTTGGAGGAGCCGGATATCAAAGATGATCAGGATGATGACGACTATGATGATACGTACAGGACACCATCAAAGTACCGCATCAAGGTAAAGTCGAGCAAACTGCCTGAAAATTACAAGACGAAGCGGGAAAAGATTGCGAAGAAAGCCAAGAAGACGCCCAGCGCTATGTTCGAAGGGGAAGAGGGCGAGGGTGGCGCTATCGACTTCGGAAAGGTCACGAACGAAAACCAATACGCACGCAAGCGGACTCGAATCAAGATTTGCGGACGGTACATGTACAACTACCCAAGCGAGAAAGTGCTGACTCGAGGCGGTTGGCTGCACTTCTCTATCATCGCCAAAGACTCTGATCTTCATGACGCTGTGGAACTCTGCCGCAACTGGAATGAATTCTTCGAGCTCAGCACCCTCTGTCTTTACCAGTACTTCCCTTCGCCGAAATGGGCCAGGTTCATAGGCGATCTGCCTCGTCAGCAGCTTCTTCAGCTTGGGTTCATACCTTATTTCCATACAGATAAGGCAGAGTCCGTCACGAACTATTTCCAGACAGGAAGCCGCGGAATGACTCGTCGGGCTCATCAGCATACCGAAATGAGGAACTTCGTGTGTGCTCATATCAAGCGTGACGACCCCATCAGTCGCAGATTTATTCAATACCTCTCGATGGAGTCATGGGAGCTGCGTGTGCTCGTTCGAGATGCCAAGAATGGCCGCGTCCTCATTTCGCCTCCTGACAGTGAGCTTTGGCTCGTCCGCGAGAAGAGCGGATGGGGTAGAGCCAGTAGAAACGAATACGAGGTCCTTGGAGAAGTCGGCCCTAAGTTCTTCGAGTCTATGGACAAATCCCGCAAGTGGCGCTTCGGATTCAAGGAGTTTTACGATGTGTACATCTGGGATTCTAGCCCAGGCCGGTCCTTCTTCATTCTGCAAAGAAAGATTGAAGAGGTCCTCACGCGCGCCATGAGGGTCCGCGAGCTCAAAGATATGTTCTCTCAAGTTGCCCCGATCCTCAAGACTCTTGTCAGAGAGCCCGAGACCGATCGCGTGCGCAGTATCAAGCCCGACGAGAAAGTTGAGAGCCTCTGGGACGGACTCAACAAAACCGCCCAGGCTTATTCATGGTCCCCACATGACGGGTCGAAAGAGCCGCGCGAAGGCTTCGTGGACAGTTACAAGTACACCGAAGCAGACGAGCTAGAGGATGCTATTCTGTTTCCCTATGAGGCAGTCCCTGGTTCGTTACCTAACGATCTCTACCGCCACGTTCCCAGCGCCATGGAGATGTTCGAGACGGAACCCATCGATATCCGCAGATTTGCCGGCGATCTCGACACTGATGACGAGGTCGATTCTGCTGATGAGGTCGATTCTTCCGATGCCACTGATATTGGCGAGGTCGAAGATGACGACGATTCGGATTGGGAGGATGAGAGCGACGATGCCTACGAACATGTGATGGAGGGCGAGACTGGGTCTGGGCAACGCCCAGACTTTGTGACAGCCATGGATGTGTTGAACGATCAGTTCAAGATCATGAAAAGGGCACCCGACTATTTCTTGTCTATACTGCGCAACACAGACGGACTGTCTGCCAGACAGATACCCAAGTCCATCAGGACGAAGCCAGCAGACCTCATGGGATGTTGTCGATACGCGTTGCGATGCCAGCAGGAGTATGACCACAGCCCCGAGGGCATGGAGGCTGACTTCTTCCGACATATCGATCGCCAGAAAAGCAAAGGTACGGGTGATAATTTCACGCGGAATGGAGAATTGCTGCTAAAAGTTAGATCATAAGTTTTCAAGCAGAGCTTTCATCTCGGAGACACGGAGCCCGATGCTCTCAACCGATATGTAGAGCACAAATTCATGGTCGATGCTATGGATACCTTCATCATGGAACGCGGTGGGCTCGACACAGGACCTTTTGAGCTGTGCAAAACGATGAACATGGCCAAGATGTTCCTTGAAGAGCGTCGGATCGTCGATGACGCCTTCAGAGCATATGCGTCCATTGCAGTCTTCTTCGAGGGCGACGCTTTTCTGGCCTCTGAGTTCGGTGAGCCGTGGCGGGATACCAAATTGCTCGACCAAGAGGAGCGAGCAAAGCATGTTCCCGATCGACGCACTCACATGAGTAACAAGTCGATGCCACAAGAGTTCTGGAAAGGCTGGGATGACCTCCTCAGACAGAACAGACGCAGCGAGGGCGACGTCGTCGACGACATCTTCCCTATGGAATGGCGCAAGGCCATCCGCCCTATCGTCGTGAAGCGTAAGAACCCTTATCTCTTTGTCTCCCATGTTTTGCTACCTAATCAACGCACCAAAGCGGGTCCCTGGCATAAAGAGCTACCGAATTGTTGAGTACACTAGCCAATGCCCTACCCGGCCCTTAGCCTACCCGCCCTGCATCACCAAGTCCCGATCGCGCTAACACTTGATATACAGTGTTCAAGGCGGGCGTGATAGGCAGTGCCTACAGTGGCTATGCCGCAGGCGTTGCGACCGCTGCAGCGGAGCCCGGACGCGGCCTGGACATGTACATTGACTTCCGCGTCGGCATACCTCTGGACAAAATCGTGAGCCACCTGGGGGACCCAAGCTCGCTGGATCGCGACTACGTTGTCAGGACGATCAAAGACTTCAAGGCCGACAACCCCGCTGCGAGGTTTTCCGTCCTGCGCCTCTGGTCCAGCCCGCATTTCTACCCGCTGATGCTGGGCTACGACAAGAGAGGCATGTGCAGCTTCCTCGACGACCGCGGTCGCTGCTGGGAGTGGAAATTCATCCCCAAAGACATGCCGTTTAGTGAGTGGAGTGTTCACCATCAACTGAAACTGCGGCTGCAGCCGTATGAGGGCGTTTGGGGCAAGCAGGCGTGGGTTGCGAAGGATCTGGTTGTGGTGATGGGTAAGGATGAGAAGGAGCTGAGGCGGTTCAGCGAGGCGGCAACGTGGGCTGTGCAGACGAAGCCGTGGAGGTTGGAGGTGGATTTCTGGAGGAGCTTTGTCAATGTGGATGAGAAGTTCTTGGAGGGGCTGGATCCAAGGTGGCTGACTTGAGACATGTTGGGGTATATAAATTGAATATCTAAATTGTATATGGAGTTTTCGACTTGGCGAATAAACTCAAGACAAACAGATGTGACAGCCGTGACATGGGCTGTTCGGCTCAAGCAATATTTCTTATGATCCCACAAGTCTTATCCACAAAGCGTTCGTTCTGAGGTTGTTACCGGTCAACTCATTTCGATAAACCAACGGGCCGTCTCCTGCAGGTCATCCACACCGTGACGCAACGCAGCGTAATCAACATAACTCTCGGAGAGGGCCGACACGATTTCGGTTGTTACGAAATTCGCCATGACACAATTGCACCGAGACTGCATATCACTTGCAATGCAACGCTGTGTTCATGATATGTAATTATCCAATGTCATCTCTCAGTACCTCAACACCTTGGTTCCCAAGTTGGCAGTGTACTGTGTACAATATGACCTCGATCTTGGCACGGCACACTTCCGTTGACCGGCATGCACCGTTGCAGATCCTTGCGTCCTCGTGGTGGCCCAGGCCGGGCTACGGATCAGAAAGGCTTGGAATCGAGGAATCCTTCGCAGCATCACCGTGGACAGAAGCCAATGGTCGCTGGGCTCAATAGAGCAAACTGCGCGACTGGAGCTTACTTCACCCGCCTTGACATGCCCCGAAATACCCTCTATAATGTTTTAAAGTCGTGCTACAGGTCTGTTGCTCGTTTTGTAGGTCGTCGGCGTAGCTTCGGATATTCCTGCAGTGCAGAGTGCGGGAGCCGGGATGGCCAGATGGGGCAGTCCTGCGGGCGCGTCATCAGCAGGACAGCAGCCGTAGAAGGTAGCTTGCACAAGGCAGTACAGACGTGGCGATGGTTGCACGAGAGCGGAGGGGAGCGTGGGGATGGAGAAGCGTTAGTTCTTTTCTGCTTTGAAGAGCAGGCAGCCAGGCAGGTACATGTATAGAGGTCGACCGTCGGCGGAGGCTTGACCATGGTTGAGGCTCGCTTGGTGGTCGCTGAGGGTCGGTCGCTCCGCTCGCTTCTGGAACAAACGAGCTGCGGCGCCCCCACCGACGGGTGTTTAGCGAAGCTGCAAGCGGGATGGCGCGCAGATGGATACAGACGATTGTGACCGCAACTCGAGCGAGCCCCTCCGTAAGTGAAGGAGGAAAGTTTCTGCGGCGCGCGGCCATGTCTGCTTCGTCACTGCTACTACCACTGCCGACGCTCGCTGGACCGCCTTCCTGAGTGCTTGCTGGATCGCTCGTTGTCGTCGACATCCACGTGCAGACTACTACATCAAGGCACTGGGCACCTGATCCTACCTATTACGGCAAATTGCAGTCGACTTCTCGCCGCATTCAGCAGCCGCAGGAGACTCGGGCTCCTCCAATTGACCGGCTCTGTCTCCGGATGCGTCTCTCCGCGCCAGGTACGCTTCTGGCACCATGCTATGCTTGCAGCGTGTGCTGCTGCTGCTGCTGCTGCTCTGAGGAGCATGGAGACGAGACAACTGACAGGCCGCTATAGGCGTGTTTTCACACATTCCCCATCCCAATCGCCGTCCGCACACCTGAAGACGTGCGCTGCAGTGGAGCCGGCCCGGCGTACGACTGGTCACGGTCACGGTCTCGGTGACTCGACACGGAAGCTGCCGGAACAGTAACCAGTGGCTTAGGCCTTGCTCAGGCCGATGCACCTCTCCACGGCCCCTCTGCTGGTGGCCGAGGTCCCAGGCTGCGCGCAGGAGGAATTGGACCGGCTGGCGCGCAGCGTGGAGGCGCGGCGGCAGCAGCTCGAGGAGGACATCAACGCATACATTGCGCGCAAGCAGGAGGAGCTGCGGCGGTATGAGAGCGAGGTAGGTCAAGTTATGCCCCATTGCCGCGCCGACACTATTACTCGTACTTCCGGGTGCGGTCACGGCGCATGCGACGGCGACGGCGACGGCGACGGCACAATAGCGACTGTAGTGCACTGTTGTAGCAGGCGACTAACGCGGCCTAGCTTGTAGAACAGCGCTGCTCCAGCTCGAAATCCATGGAACGCGCCGACGCCGACGACGAAGACACGGAAGGCGCCTCCTCGCGACGCAGCAGCGCCAGCCAAGCCTCGGACTCGACACAGACAGAGCGCACCGAGGACGCCGCCGCCGTGTCGCCGCACACCGAGAAGAAGCAGAAGAAGCACGGCCGCGTGCACAAGCGCGAGAAGGAGCTGTATGGCCTAGTCACGCCTGTGTTCCTGCCGCTGCTCGACGCGCGCGAGACGACGTCACCCGAGAAGGGTCACCATCACCACCACCACCACGCAAAGCCGCCCGGCCTGTCCACCGAAAGCACCGCCAGCACCCCGACCTCTGAGCCCGCGACCCCTGCGAGCGATGCGCCCCAGAGTGGCACCCCGTCGCCGAAGCCAGACCCCGCCACAGGCGCCATGCTCGGGAAGACGCCCACGCCTGCGCCCACGCCTGCGCCCGCGCCCGTCCTCAAGGAGCGCTCCTTGTCTGACCCAGGCAAGAAGTCGCGGCGCTCGTCCATCAAGAGGAAGTCGGCCCTCCGCCACAACAGCACCTCGACCACCCCACGCAACCGCAAGCGCGTCAGCCTCGTCATCGACGACGTGGTCGTGCTGCCCTCCGACGTGATCCAGGAACCTGTCCTTATGAGCCCGAGCAGCGAAACAACCTCGGTCGAAACTTCGATTGCCTCCCTTGACGACCTGATTGATCCACGGCTGACGGCCGACACTGACGGGCCCGTATACACCGAGCACTCCGGAACCGTGCACCACAGCCTGACACCAGGCGTAAACCTAACCATGGCTAGCAATCCTGTTGTCTCCGAAGCTGCGCAGTCCCCGCCCACACCAGAGCCGCGCCTGCCTCCTGCGACCGCCTTCGCCCCGCCCTCGTACGCGACGCGCACCTTCCTCGACCCGGCCCCCGAGCGCCTGCACATGGAAGAGTCGGCCGGGCCCGAAGCCATCCTCGCCTCGCCGCACGACGAGCTCGAGAAACTCGCCTCGCTAGCCTCCACCACCCCCGCCGACGACCCGGACGACTTCCAGACCTACGTCGGCGGCATTTCAGGGAGTGGCGTTGCCGACGTCAACCAGGTGGGCAGTGTGGGGTATCCGAGCAGTCTGGGGGCAAGCTACCTGGAGAGCTACATGCAGGGCCGGCCGCTGAGCGTGCGGATATCGGCAGCGGAGAGAGAGGGGGATTCGGATGAGTTGAGGAGGCTGAGGGGAATGGAAGAGCGGAGGAAGGTCAAGGAACGGGAGAAGGAGAAGAGACGGATCGAGGAGGAGGACGAGTGGGAGAAGCCTTCAGCGGGTGGGAAGAGTGCGAGGAACGAGGATGACGATGGGTTCATGGGGAGTATGGATGACTTTTGAGTGTGGATGGAGGGGGGAGGAAAGACTATCTAAACTTGGGCTAGGATTTGGCAGTTGGAACCAGTCTCAATTGCCATGTCCCGCGCGTTGTCTTGTCTTGGCTGGACGACGCCACAGCCGAAAGGGCGAGCAGAGCAGATCCTGACTCTGACCCTGCGGGCGTTGCATGTTCTCACTACAATGCATGTGGCAAGGCGTGTTCTGCACACCTTTTGTATATAGTACTCAGTAGCGAAGGCCGTTTTGTAATTAAACCACGGGCGGTGTGTTGATCGCATCTTTCGATGAGCGCTTTTTTACGCAATATATCACCGTGTAATGGAGTGTTTCTGGGGGAGCTACTCCTGTACAGTGAATGAACAGATAGGGGATAGCAGGTTAGGGAGGTAGTAGGCAGGCAGTAGTAGGAGGGGGGTGGTGGTGGGCTGGCGAAGGCGTGCAGGTCCAGAGGAGATAACTTGGAATGGGGATAGCTGAACCCCTTGTTTTCGATGTACACTGCATGATTGTACAACTTTCCAAGAAAGCAAAGCACTTTGTCCGCTGTGCTTGCTATTGGCTTGGAGCGATTCCAATCCTTCGGAAAGCTTCGGCGACGTCTCGTCGGCGGGTGGTGGCAGGTGGAAAGCTGTCGGGTGGTTCAGCAACTAGAAGAAGACTGAGTCCATCCACGCTAGCTGATGATCAATCACATCGCATCTGATCTTTCCAGGGATCTAGATATTCGACGCCACTTCTTCGCCTCGAAATGCTGCATCCGGGCAAAGGTCGCGCGGTCCTGCATATATTGGATTTGTGTTTTTTCTCCCTCTCTTGTGAATGCGGCTCAGGACTTCGATGTCTCTAATCCTGACAGCCGGGTAGGTGATCGTTCCGAGAGCTCCAGAGGATTGCAGACCTATCGAGGAATATCTAGTTTGGATGTCTCGCTCGGCGACTCTACCTTGTTTACATCGACGTGGGACACTGGTGCAGTAACCATGCCTCCCGAGCCATCATTGCGCTGCCCTTTTCAGGAGTCACAAAGCTACATACAAACATACACACACGGCCAGTCTTTCAAGCATTCCTGATTCCTTGCAGAGGTTGTAAAATGCTGGCTCGTGCTCGCTGCGCTGTCATTAAGAAGCCCCCCTGAACGTGCAGGCATCACCTCTGTTGTCTTGTTGTTGTTGACATGATAAGGTGGGGCACGTCTGCGAACCATCACCAAGCCCAATCGCATGCTCACCACGCCGTGCGCCACACTGGAAGTGAGGGGCACGAACGCGTGAGATGATGTCGTTGTTTGTTTATCGTTAGTTTGGACGGGCGAGAGTGAAGATCATACGCCAATCAAGTAAGGACTGTTGCCAGCGCGCCTTCACCCGTTGTTTGGCAGCCGTCCGCCGTCCACCACACCCCCGGCTTAGCGTGCAGGTGCGTGCGGGCCCCCAATCTCATCTCGTTGCTGCACAAGACTCCGGCTTTGGCTTCAGCTCTGCGCATTCGCATTCGCCCACCTCCCCCCGTCATTCCCTTCGCGCCCCTTGTGGCCTCTCTTTCTTTTGTTCTTCTACCTCCGCAGTTTCCAGGTTCTGGCGACGGTGATGCCCCTGTGCTCCGCCGCCTTGTGCCAGTAACCGCTGCGTGTTCCCCTACCTTTCACGCGTCGCCGAGCATTCAAGCAACGCCCTCTTCAACCGCGCATCCCGGACGCCGCCCCGGCAGAGCGACACGCACATTCACATCGCCTGCGTCACCTGCCTAGGCAACCGCGTGCTGACGGGCCTCCTTTCGACAACTATACTTTGTAATACTACAACCGGGCGATGGAACAGTGAGCGCCGACTGTCAACATGGTGACAACCGCAAACCTATCGCCGGGCGCCCTGGTGGTGGACGACTACAACAGACTGGACCCCTTTAACACGCAGGCCGGCCACCGGCAGCGCTACTCGGCCCTGGACGACTCGCAATCGCTTTACCTCAACGGCTCGCCCTCGCAGGCCAAACGGGCCCTGGAGGCGCATCTTGCAGAAACGACTCGCCGGCTGCAGGAGACCTCGCACCTGGGCAATGCGCTTGTCCAGCAGCGCAAAGAGCTGGAGGAGCACCTGCACGAGCTCGAAGGACAGCAGGCAGACAACGAGATCGACGAGGAGACGCGCTCGCGCTTGGCCGAGCTCGAGAAGGAGTTCAACGAGGTCGGCCGGGAAACCGCTCGCGCTTTCCTCCCCCGCTCTCGCGTCCCCAGCGGCGAATCAGACCCCAATGGCGGCTCCATCTATGCCAGCGACGCCATGCATTCGCCCACCAAAGTCAGCGTCCCATCCCGCAAACAGAGAAACCAGCAGCCGAACCGCATTCAAGACATCCATCTGGCCACCGAAATCTCCACTTCTCTGTTATCGCAGCTGAAGGACCTCCAAGCTATCCTAGCCGAGAAAGACGATGCGCTTAAGAACGCCGATCTGGAAAGAGCGAATCTGGAGATCGAAGTGGAAGGTCTCTCGCATCGTTTGAAGTCATTGGACGACAGCGATTCGCGGCTGAAGGACGTCAACTGGAACCTCGAGACACAATTGCGCGAGTTTGAGGCGCAGTCCATGTCGGCCGCTGACAAGGAGAACCGCCTCAACCACGTCCTGAAGACGACACAGTCGGAGAAGTCGGCTTTGGAGCGAGAGTTCGAGGAGCTCAAGAGCATGTACGCAAAGCTCAACGATGATCACATCAACAAGATCAAGCAGCACGAGACAGAACTGTCTGGTCTGCGTCGCAACGTGACCATGGGAGAGTCCGAGCGAAACGCTCTGCAGCGCAAGGTGGAGGATCTGTCAAACCAAAACCAAGAGCTTGCCAAGGCTGTAGCCTACCGACTGAGAGGCGACGAGCACAACTCGCCAGGGGAAGCTTCTCCGGACGAGAGCTTTCATGACGATGGTGGTCTGACTCCCGAACACTCTCCACCACCCTCCCCCAGCAAGGCTACACCGCGCCATGGCCAACTCGAATCGGAAACTCTCAAGCACTCGTTGCAGCACGCTCACCGCATGATCCAGCAGCTCAAGAACAACATCCATCGTGAGAAGACAGAAAAGATCGAGTTGAAACGCATGCTTCAGGATGCTCGCGATGAGATCGAGACTGCCCGCACTGATTCCAAGGTTCCAGGCAACACAAACAAGCGCAAGAAGGCCGACAAGGATGTTTTTAAGAAACCAGCCCGACCGGACCGTCTCGGCGCTATGCGTCAAGGCAAGCAGGAGGTCATTATGGAAATGGACGACGATGAATGGGAGGAGCAAGACGTCGAACCCTCTCCCACCAAACCCCAGAGGCCTCACCACTCTGTTCCTGGTGCCTTCCTTCACAGCGGTTACACTTCCATGGCTGAGACTAGCGCCAACGAGGGTTTCGAGACTGCCCAAGAGGTTTCTGATGCCGACTTTGACACTGCCAACGATGATGGAACCGCCACAGAGACTGATGCTTTCCAGACCGGTGTTGAGACTCTCGATGGCGACAGCAGCGATGACATGACTGAGACGGAGATGGGATCGAACGCAGGAACCATCAAGCACAGATCACCGCTTCTCAACATGTCACCATTTGCCAGGCGCCAGGTGAGCGGCCGCCAGGTGAGCGGCGGGAGCTACCGGGACGTGTACGAAAGCACTGCTTCCAACTCAGGCTCCGACTCCGAGAGGGATGCGCAAACACCAGTCAGCCAGAAACGATCGTCATCCTTCAGGTTCCTCCGACCAACCAGCTCTCGCAGGTCAGTCGCGACGCCCAGGGGAAGTCTCAACGATATCTTCCATCATGGCACCCCTCCTACGGCAAGTGGTTCTCCAGCCAGCAACAGCAACCGAAGCACCCCTGCTCAAGGCAGGAGTCTGTTCGCTGAGCTTGGCGGTCTGAGTGGTGACGAGGAGACTGACAGCGCTGCTGATGGCACACCAGGCGCGTCGAGCGTTCTGTCACCCGAGTCCATGTACAGTCCTGAGAAGGGCGTCCTTGGACGATCGGCCCTGCACCGAACCATTCCTATGGTAGCGATGGTGGACTCTAGCACCATGACTGAACCTGTCGCGCCACAACAATTCAGTGTCTCATCGATCCACGACATTCACGATGTCTCGCCCCAGATTCCTGCGCCAGCCGCACTCCACCTGTCGTCTTTGGTCAGCCAGGATACAAGCCCCGCAGCGCCACTGCCACAACAGCTTCAGCTCTCTGCGCCCGCTTACAACCACACGGAGCCAAGATCCGTGGCGCCCCAGCCGCTCAACATCTCCACCGTCTCTGGACAAGACTCTTCTCCGAGAGCCCCTGCAGCTGTACCCTTGGCCATATCGTCAACGTCCGCTCACGAGACGTCGCCACAGGTCCCCACAGCACCGTCCCTTGGCATCTCTGCCATGGAAGCTCACCACAGCCAACACACCTCGCCGCAGTCTCCTCCTGTGCCTGTGTTCAACTTCTCTACCGTCGCCGGCCACGCCACATCTCCGCGTGCCGCGTCTCCGCCTACTCTGGGCGTTTCTTCAGTGTCTGGCCACACCACGGAGCCTCGTGCAGCACCCGCACCAGCGTTCAACCTTTCTTCAGTGTCTGGTCACGAGACACAACCAAGGGCTGTGCCCGCTCCTGTGTTCAATGTATCGAACGTATCTGGGCATGCGACGGAGCCCAAGGATGTTCCAAGACAGAACTTTGCTTTGTCGGATGTCTCAGGGCACGCCAGTGAGCCGAAGGATGCTCAACGGCCAGTCTTCGACATGTCCTCGGTCACTGGACATGCTAGTGAGCCGAAGGATGCCCAACAGCCAGTCTTCAACATGTCCTCGGTCACCGGACATACCAGCGAGCCTCGCGACGCTCCTCGACAAGTCTTTGGCATGTCTGCAGTTTCAGGTCACGCGACTGAGCCGCAGCATACGCAAGCGACACCGCTTAACATGTCTTCGATGTCACACCAGAGTACCGAGCCTGCCGAGGGTCAAGCACATCACCTTATGGCCCTGGCTCCGGCGGCGCTGGTCGCATCTGGCATTGCTGCATCCCAGATGACCGAGCCAAAGGAGTCGAGGTCAATTGAGACACCCCAGCACGCGGTCTCGTCGATCAGTGACCGCGAAGTCAAGGCGGAGTCCGCCAAGCCAGCTCTATTGGGAATGTCGAGCTTCTCTGCACACTCAACCGAGCCTGTAGAGGTGCCTCGTGCGCCTCTGTCGACATTCTCGACAATGTCATCACAAGCAACAGAGCCATATCAACCGAAGCAGCCTGTGAATCAGCTCTCAATGCACTCTTCACAGGCGACGGAGCCGTTCACGCCCAAGTTCGTGGCTCACCAGCTCTCTTCGCACTCTGTCCAGGCAACAGAGCCGGTCATCCCCAAGCAGGCTGCCCATGCGTTCTCGATGCACTCTGCTCAGACAACGGAGCCATTGTCTCCCAAGCCGGCAGCTCACCAACTTTCTGTGCACTCGGCCCAAGCTACAGAGCCTGTCACGCCTCAACCGCAGGCTCTGCAGCTGTCGACGTTTGCCTCCAAGTCAACAGACCCTGTTGTGCCAAAACCACAGTCTCTTCAGCTGTCAAACTCTGCATCAGAGACCACAGCGCCTGCGGTACCCAAGCCACAATCGTTGCAGGTTTCGTGGCCTATTTTCGAGGCGACAGAGCCTGTGGTTCCAAGGCCAGCGGCTTCGCAACTCTCTTCCTTGTCCTACCAGGCATCTGAGCCCGTGGAAGCACCCAAGCCTACACGCCCGGTCTTTTCGACTATGTCTTCGCAGACTACTGAGCCTGTCCAGCCAAGATCAGCACCTTCGGACTTCTCGGTATTCTCTTCGCAGACGACCGAACCGTTGACGCCACGTGCCCAGCCTGCGCCTGTTGTGTCGCTCGTGACTGCTCAGCATGTCGAGCCTTCGTCGCCTGCTGCAATCCAATCAAGCTTCTCGGACGTCAGGACCCTCCGCAGTGACGAGCCTGAATCACCCACAGTTCCCTCATTCCTTCCCACCCCAAGCCGACCATCCACCGCCAACCGTGCTGTGGCTCCTGAGCTATCGCTATCGACACTGTCAGTCAAGAACACAGAGCCGGAGGTGCCCTCAAGGCCTCCGACCGCGCAACGCACGACATCCAAGCCATGGACTCTCGATTTCTCGCAAGCGACAAAGCCTTGGACATGGGATCAAGTCGAGGATTCGGACTCAAACAGCTTTTGGGTATCACCGACGGCCAACGACAGGGCTGCTCGCTCCCCAATTACGCCCGGCCCCTTGACTGCTGTACAGAAGCCACCACGCTCGACCATGACCGATGGCGGCACTCAGACTATGGTGTCCGCCGAGCAGATTGACAAGCTTCTGCTCGCACGGAGCAGCAACAGGTACTCTGGAACGATTGCATCAGCTGCTATCGAGAAGGCTGTGTCGCCGCCATCCTCTCCCAGCAGGAGACACTCCGGCGAGCGCGTTTCTCGACGCCCTGGCAGCTCTAGCA
This sequence comes from Epicoccum nigrum, assembly GCA_002116315.1. Taxonomy (NCBI): domain Eukaryota; kingdom Fungi; phylum Ascomycota; class Dothideomycetes; order Pleosporales; family Didymellaceae; genus Epicoccum; species Epicoccum nigrum. The sequence goes on along the minus strand of KZ107846.1, from coordinate 1,109,338 downwards.
GCGTGCGTTCTCGTGCTGTTACGCCACCACCTCTGCCTGCGGACCACAAACAAGTCATTGCTGCTGTTGCTGCTTCGAAGCAACCCGTCGCTCCTGGGACGTCCAGCTCGATGGGCCCGCCTGTTGTCCCGGCTTCTGCTTACAAAAAGCCATCCACACCGTCCCTCCGCACTGGTATGGCAATGTTGACCCCCAGATCCAGCACAACGCCACGCGCGGGTCGCCGGTCTGCCAACCGTCATGACGCTCATAGCAGAGCTTCTTCGCCAATCAGTCGCCGTTCGTCTATCTCCTCGTTCACGTCTGAAGTCGACCAACGCTTTAATGTGGCAGGTGGACCATCTTTCGCGCCGCCGGGGTTGCTTCCAGGTGCGACCGACCCTCGCATGATCCAAGCGATCACTCAAACTATGATCGGCGAGTTCCTTTGGAAGTACACTCGTAAGACTATGGGAGGTGGCATGTCCGATACGCGCCATCGTCGCTTCTTCTGGATCCACCCTTACACAAGGACATTGTACTGGAGTGATAGGGATCCACAGACAGCCGGCAAGACTGAGCTGAAGGCCAAGAGTGTGGCGATTGAGTCAGTTGAGGAGGTCGAAGACCTGAACCCATCGCCCCCTGGTCTTCACCAGAAGAGCTTGGTTGTCGCTACGCCGGGCCGTTCGATCAAGTTCACTGCAGCTACGAGCAAGCGCCATGAGACATGGCTCAATGCCCTTTCCTACCTGTGTCAGAGGGTGGAGGAGAGCACTGAGCCTGCCGAGCAGAGGCCTCCTGAGTCGCCAGCCATGAACGAGATCCAAAGCGAGTTCAATGCTGGATACCGTAGCGCGTCTCGGGCTACCGGTCGTTCCAGGGTTTCTGCGACATCTCATGTCAGCCATGATGAAGTGCCGACGCTTCGACAACACCACGTCACTCCACAACGTGCATCTTCTACTGAGCCTGGCCAATCGGGCTCCATGAGCGGCCGCTTCAGCAGCTACCTGCGACCCAACTCTGCCATGCGGGGATCCTTCTCGAGCCGTCGTAGCCGCATCGCCGAAGACATGTTCGAGGAGCCAAGCGAGGCCACCATGGATCTCAGCCGAGAGATCCACACTCACATCGAGCGCGACATCGATGGCCTGGTCAACGTGCGCGCCTGCTGCGAAGGCAAGCACGACGTCGGCCACCTGCACATGCACTCGATGAAGGGCGGCCGCCACAACAGCCACGGCACGCTGAACAACCGCCCCTCATTCATCGGCTCGCTGACTTCCCGCTCGAGCTCGCGCGCAGAGTCGCGTGCCGAGTCTCGCGCAGAGTCGCGGACGGAATCTCGCAACGACCGCTCGCGGCATCGTGATGACACAGTTGGGGGACTCAACTTGAGCACTCCCAGCCACTGAGCCTCCTCTTCCTCTGCACTCCTCTCTCCACCTACCAACCTACCAACCTACCTACCTATCCATCTACCTTCGTACAACCTCCTACTTGCGTCTGTTGTACCCACCATAGTTCGTTTAATCTATCTGACTGACAGTCTTTCTGTGTTTTTCTTTCCTTAGTTATCAGTATCCACCACCATCATCATCGTCATCAGCAGCAGCGCGAAAGCGAAAGCGAAAGCGGAATCCGCATTCTCCTTTTTCCTATGTGTGTTCGTCCCTTGCTACACATACGTTTCAACCTGTTCTCGAGAGCTTGTTCTCGAGGCGTGGGTGAGGGCGGGAGTATCAGTGCGGGTGCTGCAAATCTCTTTACCTTTTCCTTTGGAACGTGGAAGCGGTTGTGTGTTAGGGTAGGATAGTCTTGCTTTGCTGTCAAAGTGTATTGCCGATGAAGAGTAATGGCATCACCGGGGCAGGAGCAGGGCCTTTTGGTGGCAAGGGAATAGGGCGTAGAAATGCGGAATGGAAGAGGTTAAGACTTGAGCAATCGAATCTGTGTTTATTGTGTGATGCAAGTGTTTGTCTACGTGATGACGTTGTATCTGTGACGTGACGGCGAGGGAGCAAGGGTGGGTTGTGTGCACTGAGAGCAACAATGTCCACGCGTGCACAATAGCGAGAGAGGGTGGCTGCAGATGGGTGTTCCGCGTGTGACGTATGGTGCTTGCATTGCTGTTTACAGGCTAACAGCGACTCTAGAACGCGTTCCCCACAATTGTCTCGTGAAGGGAGGGATGGCCTGGCCTAGGCGGATGTCCATGCCCCATGCTCCATGCGCCGAGACGACGCCAAGACAATTCTGCCAACGTCACCCGCTTGTCACTTTTTTGCGACGAGCATCTCGATTCCTCAACACCACTCTATCCACTGCTACCACCCGTCTTCTTCGACTCAATTCAGGCGTCTCCGTAAGAACGAATCTATTCCACTCAGCTTCGCGATCATCCCGTACGAGACAACGAAAGCTCTTCCCTACGAACTAAACACCCACCTCCACGCCCGCGCAAAGCACGCGCACAACACGCCGACACCACCTCCAAAGCCACCCACACAAACCCCACCATGGCGCGCAATTCCGAAAAGGCGCACTCGATGCTGTTCCGCTTCCGGGCGGCGCAAGCCGCCGAAGCAGGCATAATCGACATATCGCGAACGCGGCGGCCCAAGCTGATCACGTCGGTGACGTCGATCCCCGTGTGCGAGAAGTGGCGGGGCCAAGTGCTGAAGGAGATCTCGCGCAAGGTGACCAAGATCCAAGACGAGGCGCTCTCGGACTACCAGATCCGCGACCTGAACGATGAGATCAACAAGGCCATGCGCGAGAAGTACATGTGGGAGCGCCAGATCAGGGAGCTGGGCGGGCCCAACTACATGCGCGGGGGCAGGGTGCTGGACGAGGAGGGGAGGGAGGTGCCCGGCGGGGGGAAGGGGTATCGCTACTTTGGGCGGGCGAAGGAGCTTCCCGGCGTGAAGGAGCTGTTCGAGCGGCAAGAGCGACCCGAGGACGACGCGGGCGCGCGCCAGGGCGGGGAGAAGAGGAGCGAGCTGAGGCAGAGGGTCGACGCGGGGTACTACGGGTACAACCTGGACGAGGAAGACGGCACGTTGCTTGCGTACGAGGCACGGCAGGAGAAGGAGGCATGGGATCGCTTCATGGCGCTGGGCGACCATCTGAGCGAGAAGCCCAGCAAGGCGCAGAGCGAGTGGATCGAGCTGCCGGGCGACGCGGGCGACGGCGCCAGGTGGCGCGTGCCCACTCTCGACGAGGTGGAGGACGAGCTGGTCGAGAGGCGGAGGAGGAAGATGCTCGAGAAGCTGGGCTAGATTCGGGGAACACGGACACACCACGCACCAAACAACCTCGTCGGGCACGTATCCTCGCCCCTCCCCGGCCCCGCGAGGACTGGAAGGCCAGGACCCGCACATCGTAGAACAAAACCCCCGTCTCCTCCAGCGTCCCAACAACAGGGCTGCAAAGAGCGCTTTCCGCAAAGCCCAGCAAAAACCAGTAATGCAAGCCATCATTCCCATAGGCATCCATGATCCCCAAGCTCATTGCATTGCACTTGACCGGAACTGCTGAATGCTTGTGGTGAGAAACCCTCGTCATCTCCTGCACTGCACAATCTGCTTGATGTACGCCCGCCCGCCCGCGCGCCCGCCCAAGCCTCCCCTTCCCTTCAAAAAGGGCTGGTTGATTGCTGTGATGAACGAAACGCCGCGCGCGGTCTAGACTAGCCGTTTGCGACAGACACGTCGTGACGCGTTACGTCCGTCGTGTGGAATAGCTTTTCTCTTCTGGTGTAGAGAGAGAGAGAGAGAGAGATCGTTGCTGATATTACATAGTAGGTGGGTAGATACAGCACGTTTACATCTCCAGCGGTAATCCTGACGAAATGATATGTCAGAGAGCCATCACGAACCCAGAACGGACACAGCGACGACGGTAAATCCGACACTGAAACAATTGGGTATTTGAAAGCTGACTGCTCGCCTGCATAAGAACAAGTTCAAAAACGCCCATGCCGTATGTCCATGCCCATGCCCATGCTCATCATCTCGTAATGCATGTCAATCCGCAGCGAAGCTCCAATCGCCGACGCTATGCTATGAATGCTGATGATCCTTTGTGTTACTCCATCGCTACCTCGAACTCCAAAACACCGTCGTGTGCTTCCTTCCATAAGCAAACCAAACCAATGTCGTGATATCGTTACGTCGGCACTTGCCTCATGACCGCGACGCCATCTTTTCCGTATCAATGCCCTCGCTCAGCAGTATACTGGCCTAGCGGTCCAGCAGCTCCACGTCGTCGGAGTCACTGGCATAGTCTGATCCATCGAACATTACCTCGCCCGGACTCTGGAGGCCTACATCAGGCATGTCGGCCACCCGCGCTTCGACCTCGTTTTGCCACTCTTGGACCAGTCCCATGTCACTCTCCTCCTTCTTGAGGTCAGCAAGTTCAGGGGCTTCACTTCGAAGCAGTTCCGCCAGCAACGAGACAATAAATCTGCCAGTCTCCAACAAAGACTGCAGGCCCCTGCGAGGCATTGTGGTGTCCATCTCGTGCACCACCCTCTTGATCACCACGGTGCTCGTGACACGAAGATAGTCATATGCTTCTTCCAAATGCTGTAGGTCTTCCATATACTTCACGAAAAGGGTCATGATGAAGTCTTGCGATTCGATGCGGACCTCTCCATCCGGGCAGAGAAGCAGAGGGATGGCGTATTCCTGACATCCCTTGATCAAGGCGGATTGAGCCTCCGTGCTGGAGATGTGCTGGTTTCCAAGTCCAAACAGTTGTCTGAAGAAGCGCAGAGCAGCACTGCCAGCGTGGGCCGTTTTCTCGTTAGATTCGACATCGACGGCTACAAGGGCTTGAACGACAGCGTTGAAGACTTTTCTGAACCCTTCACTTGAGGTAGTGGTCTCGCAGTAGCTAGAGGCCATTCGGAGATACGGATCACAGTAAGGCTGGTGAAGTTCCGCGGTACCTTGAACAACCATGGCGAGGATTTGTTGTTGGGTGCGGCTGTCATGCGACTTCATCATCTGCTTGACCACGTCCCCAGGGTAGAAGGACTCCGTCTTCGTTTGATCGAACAAATCGATCATTTTGTCGATAACTGCGAATGATTTGGTCCCGCTGCTCCAGCACAGTAAGAGCATCCTCTCCTCGTCCGTGAATGGCAAAGCCATGGTCTCTCTATCTATTTCTTTCAGTCGGGCCAGTGAATCACAATTTGGAAGATTGAGATCCATGCGAGAAAGCATGGTCGACACAAAGCTGATCAGCATGTTGTAGATGCCATACTTCTTTTGGAAGACACGTTGGTGGAAGTTGGCATACATGTTTGCAATGCCAGGCCGAACATGCATGCAAAACAGACGGAGACAGAACTTCAAGATACCCGCATCAAGAAGAGCCGAAGTTTCGACGTGCCCCATTTCGGCTATCTGCTTCAGCAACAGGTAAAGATCGTCCCATGCCTTTGTGTTATTTGACGACTCTTCAGCCAGTGTCCGCAGGCGTTTGGCAATAGTAACGACCATCGAACTGTCGGCCTCCGTTTCCGAACTCGAGTCATTCTCTGTGACCGTTTCATACAGATGGGCATTCTTGTCGCGTAGGAATGCGAGGCAGTCAACCAAGAAAGATCTGGTTTGCGATTTGATGCTTGGGTGCGTCGCCCGCAGGATTAGATTGTGAAGTATTTCATCGTCCTCTGCAAGCCTACGCAGAGCGATGCTGCAGCAAGTCTTGCAGGATAGTACAGATCGTCGAAGGTGGAAGAGAGCGTCTTCAAAGATTTCTTTAGTTTGGTGCCGCCATACCACGCGCCCGAGGTGAGCAAGGAAAGCCTCAAGCGCTAGGGTCTCGTGTCGATGGCCCTCTGAACAGGATCCATTGTTGATCCTCCGCGAGGCACCATGCAAATGTCGCATAAAGGCAGAGTGATTCGGATCGAAGAGGCAATACTCCCGGATGAAGGCGTTGTTATTGAAGTCGATCTCTTCCTTGATGGATTGAGGGACGTCGACTTTCATCGGCTGTACTTGCGATGAGGCGGTCCATCGCTGCTGGTCACTCTCAATAGCAGACCGCCGCTGATAGAACAGCATGTATGCCGAGTACATCTTATACTGGCGGGTATAAGAGTTCTCGACAAACCCGCCGAACGTCTTCTGGGCTATTTCTGCCGGGTCGAAGGGGTCGACCTGCTCGTCATTGAAATTAAGCCAAATATCACCAGACGGGGTGGGCCGCTTCCGAATGTAAGAGTAGTAGTGTCCGTTCTCACAATTGCCAAAATGCACGACAACGCCAACAAGATCAAACCAGTCTTCCGTGTGAGGCTCTGAGGGATTGCTGAGATGTTTGACGTTGTAACGACCGATGTCGATCGAGTGCGGGAAAGCGAAGGGATCGTTGACCTTTTTGCGGGTAAAGTCGGAGAAATCAAAATCGAACCGCTTCAAGTGGAAGATCAGGTTATCCGGAGCGGACTTGAGGGAGGTTCTGTTACGGTCAGCAGCAAACCATCTGCAATCTATCGATAAGCTTACCGTTTCACGGCGTCGACGAATTTGCCGCCGCACGACTCGCATTTGTACTTGTTGTCGCCTTCCATAACATCACCCTGAACGAAGGCTTGCAGACTCTCCTGGAGATTTGCCTTGCCTTGAACGTCACATTGTAAGGCGAAAAACGAGTCCGCACGTTCGGATACGTGCTCACACTCCTTGGACTTGACCTGCTGTAGCATCTGTCCGCCGTAGAAATTGCGGAACTGTCGCTTGTCGTCATCCTTCAATAGCTGCGCCTCCCATTGATCGAACAGTAGGTTGTAGAACTCATCGGCATCCATCTGCACCGTAGTGTCGATTGGGGTCTTATCCAGGGTCTGCACACATTCGGCGAATGTCCGAGGGTCAGCGGACCTTCGATACGAGTCTTGCATGTTCGCGAAAAGCCTCTGTGTCTCCAACAGCAGTCGTTGAGAGCCATCGCCTTCTTTCACTTCGAGTCCAAGCATGAACTGTCTGAAGTTCAAGTTCATGAAAAGCTGTGTCAGTAAGGAGTTCATGTAGCAAATGGCGCGGGGATTGTAGAGACCGACATAGCCTGTCTGAGAGCGAACTTCGACGGTGCGGTCAACAGACAGTGGGAGGATATTATCCACACATCTGTTCTCAACGTCACTGACCAGTCGAAGCAGCATTTCATAGGAATGATTGTCGTCGGCCAGTGCCAGCATGAGGTCGTAAAGCTCGCGTCTTGTACTACTCTCGAGAGCAGGGAGTAAATTTGGTGTGCCCCAGCGTTCTTGTGGCACAGTCTTGACACGTGATACGCTGTGTGGTTTTAGCAAAGCTCTCAATGTATGGGCTCGCAACTGTACCTGGTGAAAAGAAACTCGTGGAAGATGGACGACATGAGACCGCCGGCGTTCAACGGTCGTTTGAAGGACTTCAAGGAGGGTATTAGACACAACATGAGTTTTGTGAAACCCAAGACAACGTGATCGACTTCGTAGCGACCTGGAATTTCGGCGTGGCTGTAAGATAACAACAAAGAGCTCCAGGCCCGTATCAGTGAGTGTAATTCATCCTCACTACGATGGTGTTCATCATATACTCGGAAGACGTGCTGGGCAAGCTCAAAGAGCTGGTTCGACTGGTCGGCTTTCTGAACGGTCCCAGGCAAGATGTTTGCAATAGTTCCCCAGTATCGAGCGGCAATATCAGCTTTGTCCAACGGACAGGATGATGGAAGGTGTCCACCACAAATGGAGAATATCTTCAGCTTGATGGAACGCCGGAGTGTCTCGCTTGGATCGGTCAGAAGAAGCTTTTGGTGTATCTGTGTTGTCTCGGAGTGCTCCCAGAACGTGCTCCAAACCACCAAAGAATACAGAGAAGCCTCGATGATGGTAGTGTAGCACTCTTGCGTAAGCTTTGTGGCATCTGTGCGCATGGAAGCCAGAAGTATGCTTATGAGACGATTAGCCAACCCAGTCTCGTCTGCGAAGTAATCTTTCGACAGATCGGAAGAAGGACGCTCTGCTGTGCATTAGGAGTTGGTTTAGAACGGCCAGACCGAATTTGGCAAACATACCTCTGAGGAAGTCGGACATGGCGCTGATAAGGACAGCAGTAAGTGGCAGGCTGGCGGCAAATGAAGCGTCGTCGCCGAGCAGTTCGGTATCGAGTAACGCACGCCCAAGGAGTTTGATAGAGTTGACCAGAAAAGATTCATCCAATGCTGACTGATCACTGTCAGCGAATATCGTCTGCGTCCGTGGAGATGAACTTACATCACGGAGCTGGTCTTTGAGCTTGCTATGGATTCCCTGAACGGCGTACCTTGCCTGGAATTGCTTTCCAGGTGGGAACAGGTTCTCATATGTAGCATCGCCCGCAGCCACGTCGTTGGTGATGGTGCTGCGGTATGGGAACAAGGTCAAGAAATCGAAGAGCTGCGATTGTCAGCCAGAGACAGGGTCAAATTCACGTTGAAGATGCTTACCAACTGATTCGGTGCGTCATCTACGTCCAACCACGCGAACATCTCATCGAAGTGCTTCACAAGATTCATCTCAAACTCGGAACAGCCTGCAACAGGTGCACTGATCTTTCGTGCCGTCTCGTCCCATTGGAGAATTTGCACGAGAAGCTGTCCTCCGATGTGAGCGTCGGCAAGCTTCTGATCAGCTCGTCCAGTCACGTCAAGCTTTTGACCTCCAGCGAACAGGTTTATCTTTGAAGTCTTAGTTGCCTGACATATAGTGTGATGCAGGTCTGCGATTGTGCGATCCGAGGGAATTTGCAGGCTCCGCCTATCGTTCCCAACCTGGTACCTGATAGTGATGGCATTATCAGGTGGACTGCTCATGTCAATCGAGTCAACCTTCGAATCGGCTCTACGTCCACGGTTAAATTCTGCTTTTTGTCGCACAAGTCCGAGCATCTTGATCAAGAACATCAGCACGCGACTGAAGCGGAGCTCGCTCACTTGTCTGTCCGGACTGGGTGTCTTGTGCAGCGCTTCAAAAGCTGACCTCAACTCGGTCATGCATCGTTCGACTAGCTCAACGTGTGCAGTCTCGACATCGGACAGAAGAATCTCCGTACTCTGGGGAATCTGCGTGTATCGAACAGCGAGATCATGAGCAGCTTTCTCTTCGATGGTTCCTGGAGGGCTGGACAGAGCCAAAGACCAGAGAAGGTCGCTGCCCGGTATCTGCAGAAGCAAATGCTCCAAGCCATCGATCTGGACAGTTTTCCTACTTAATGGGAATTTGTAACTGGCTATGAAGCTGTACAGCCCAGGCGTGAAGTAGCTTGGATCCATGGCAGGCACGTAGGTAGAGATCAGCTGTCGACAAAAATTGTTTTCGGGAACGATCCGTGTTGCTTGACAGAGTTCTGTCCATGCTGCATCGCGCGCATCATTTGACAATGCCTGGGGCCCAACAATGTGGTCCCAAACTGTGATGTAGAGTTCCTGCGGAATAGCTCGGCCACGCTCACAGACGAGTAGCCTGAGGAGGTCGAGGCGATATTGCAATGCAGGCAATTGCTGCTCATGAGATGTGGTCTTGGATTCGCTTTCAACGAACGACGACAGCTCTTCCACGATTTGGGGTGTCATATCGATGTCTTGGTGTAAGAAGTGTGACTTCAAGGCTGTACCAAGAATAAAGATGACCCTAACCGATCCGGTGGCCTTGTCAGAGCGTGCAACAATCTCCTCAAGGCAACGACCATAGATTGACTGCTGATCAAGTTCGGGGATACAACGAGCTATATGATAAAGCTGGTCCTCAGCCTCTATGCTGGTATCAAGCTCGTGCTTAGTGACACCGTGTCTCGGAGCAGTGTGTTGAAGCAGCCGAACACAAACGTTCCAAGGTCGCGCGTTCTCACTTCGCGAGTCCCAATCCACGATGGCACGTCGGTCAAGGAGCTTTCCAGAAAGGGTCCGTAGGAAAGACAACACGTCTGAGGTGTAGCTTGCGATGGGTAGTTCGTAGAGCTTCATGCAGAAGTAGAGATCGTGTGTAGGTTTCATGAAGTTTGTAATCTGACGAAGCATCGCCATGGTGGCCGCGACCATGCGCGGATCGGGACTGGACGACACGATGTTCCAGATAGCGTCTGCTTGACTGTCGGTCCAACGGTTCGTCACGAGGAGAAACCCAAGAACATTCCCACTTCGGGACAGCAGCTGAGGGTGTGAGTCGACGCTAAGAATGTAATCCACCACTCGCCCGCGTAGGAGAACATCTGCCACGTGGTTGAGCACAGGGTGTTTCTCGACTGTGTCAACGCCGTTGTATTCATCGTACAGCTTGATCAGTGAATCGTCCATGAGGCCGATGCTCATAAGACGCAATTCCATCTTGCCCTTCACAATGTATCGACGCAACAGATTGAACTTCCAGGTATTTGCGACCACGACAGGAAGATAGTCGGAATACTTTCGGTAATCGGCTACTGAGTCCACCGGCGCATCAACAGGTGAGGAATCGGAAGGGGAGCTCCGCTGGTTTGAGTTCAAATGTTCATTGGCCAAGCTTTCGCTATACTTCTCATCCCACTGGCCGAGTTCCTGGACCATGACCGAGAAACATGCGATCAGTGCTCGTGTTATGCCAGTGTCTGTGACCTTTGCTGGGTCTTCAAGGTCTCTAGCGTACTTTTGGAAGAATAACAAGGTACCGCGATAGAACTCTTCTGGGTCGACACCACCGCGTGAATCTGGCAGGCGGCAAATGGTCCAACCTAGCGCGCTTAGTATCTGGCAGATACAAAGAGCAACTTGATCCTGCAAAGTTGAGGGCACACTGTGATAGAGCTCATCAGCTAGTCGCAAGATGTTTTGACTGCCATTGGCTTCGAGGAAGTCGGTATGTAGGCGATGGCTCAGATCACGAATGTCGAGATCATGATGTCTGCGCAATAGATGGAATACTGGCGCCTCAGTGCGTAGAATGGACAAAGAATTGCACAGATGCCTTTCGCAGATCAGAGGGAGAGCGTACGATCCCCCGAGCCGCTCTCTGTTTAGTAAGTGTATGTCGACGGAGATAAGTTGAGAGCAAAGCCTCAAGTAGGCGCTGAAGAATAGAGAGAAGGCCTCCTCTACTGCAGCATCGTCGCCGTAGGTTTCGCCCATCGGGTATCTGCTCATGTCATCATCTTGGCTGGCTTCTAAAGCGGTCATCCACTGGTACCTCCGCTTCAAAAGCTTCTCTACCAGGTCCGCAAAATCACCCCAGAACTGTGCTCTGTTGACGAAGAAGCTCTGAAGATGGCCGGAGACATCGTCAGGGAGACCGTTGAGCCATGCAGCTAGGGCTGGAAGAAGCTCGGAGGGGATGACCAGATCTGTGTGTGTCAGTAACTGTACGAGTCCGTCACCTAGCACGGCTCTTGCTCACTGTTCTGTACGTGGTCGGTAATTGCATGCAGCGTGCGCGAAGCAGTCCTAAAACGGTCATGGTAAGGGAAGTCGCCGAAGTAGGTCTCGACGTCGAACTCGACTGTGAAATCGGCTGCAGGATTGTCGTCGTTATCGTCATCGTCGATGATTTCGATAACAGGCGGACTCGTGCGATCGTCCGAGGCGCCGTCTAACATTGCGGGCAACGTCGTAGGTGTTGGTCGCTGGCCGGTGGATGTTTCAGTAGCGATATGTTGGTCATGTACACCAACGGCAGGCGAGGGAGATGGTGTGTCGACATCGGCGGCGGGCGAGGGCGGTGCAGTGCCATGCTCCTGTATGGTCATGGCAACCATCTCCTTGTGCGGTGAAGTGATGACCCTGCTTGGTGAATCCGAGTCGGTCGACATTGCGCGCATCACAGCGTCGCCGTCATCCAGTCGCTGGCGTTTGCGCGTAAATGTATCTGCGTCTCCAAGGTTGCGGCGTGGCGGCGATGGCGGAGCGGATACATGCGTCGCATGGGGCTGCTCTTTATGCTGATCCTGCGCACTCATGACTGAGTGAGCTGGCGGGAGTGCGGCGTGTTCGCGCGGGCGAGTTTGGCGTCAAGCTGCTGGGGCAGGCGCGCAGCGCAGGCAACCGTTGCAGGCAGTTGCAGTTGCAGGTCCAGCCTTACTGGGCAAGAGCCGCGTGCGAGGAGGAGCGGGCCGAGGAAGTGAGTGAAAACATGAGCTGTATCCGCGTTAACTCACTCAAGAAGGGTTGATCCAATCCAATACGATTGCGCTGTTGCAGTGCGCAGCTCTTAGACGCGTCCTTATTTCACACATGGTTCGCGGGGCAGCGCACTGGACGTGGACGTCATTGCCATTGGACAACACCTGTTCGCGCTAGTCTTCACTGGCGACGCTTGTGCGGACCTCCGAGCAAACCGCACTCAGCCCTACCTTCTACTCATTTCTGCGAGCCCCTTCACTAGTACGCGACAGAATCACAGAGGAGAGACCCGTGGTTCCCATGCGCCCCGCTCCCAAAGCACACATTGAATGATCTGCTGCTGACTGTCGAGTGTAACACGCACCCTGTGTTTGCTGCAAACAATTTCTTTTTCTGGGCTCCACATCAACCTGCAAGAGCTTATTGATTCAAGTGTGCTGTGTATGCGACATGGCGCCACAAACAAAGAAACCCTCCAAACCAATCTTCAAGACTTCTTCGCCATTCACAGAAACGAAATGGTTGGTCCCGGTGTTCGCCTTGCTGTATATACGTACTAAGGCGGTGCAGGCCAATTGTATCGCTTGAAGATCAGGAGATTATCACGGACTTGACTTGCAAGTAGGTATGACCTGACCACACTCGCCGTGTTCGAGCTGCCACGAACTTCGACTTGTGTCGACTGCTTTCTGTAACTAATGCAACATGTCTGACATCTGCAGCCTCGTTGCAACCATTGGCGAGCATCGCAAAACGCAAATTCATCCCTCTAAAGGCAGGAAACGAAAGCGAGACATCAACGCCGCTCCAGATGAGCGTTCCAAATTGCCAGCGCCGGCTACCGCCTCGCATATTCTCGTGGGTTTAAATAGCGTGACGAGACATCTGGAGATCCAGGCAGCCAGCACAGCACCACCCACGGCACCAAGCAGTGAAACGCCCATCGATGAGCAGGACAAGCCCACACGAACGAACGACAAAGAATCAGCGACTCCACCCAGAGCCCTGAGTATCGTCATACTCACTCATCCCCAGCCATCCCTCTCCCCGTCACACGCCCACATTCCCACTCTACTGCATCTAGCAAACTTGCGACGAGATCCTGGAACGGTATCATCGGAGCCAACCCGTCTAGTTTGCCTTGCCACATCAAACGACGCTCGGCTCGCAAGTGCTTTGCACATACCGCGAGTCGGCGCCATCGGCATCTTGGAGGGTGCACCAGGCGCAAACGCTTTGGAAGAGTACGCGAGGAAGCATGTTGGCTTGACAGCCTGTGCATGGGTAGATGAGGCTTTGAGATCGGAGTGGCGAGGGCTGAATGTGCAGCAGGGCTGAGCGATCTTGGATCCGGTGGGTTAGGATTGGTCCATGGGTGGATTTGGCACAGCAGCTGCCAGATCTATCAAGTTCATGCTGCAGGGTCGGATCTCTGACTGCGGCCCTGCATCATTGGTGAATCTGTGTGCCCTAACAAGGAAAGAAGCAGAGATATGTCGAACACGGCTGGGTTCTAGAACGCAGCTGTGGCATGTTTTACTTCTTTTCCAGTCGGGACATTAATCCGACTACTAAAGACGCGAATGGAACAGGATCCGGGCTGGCAAGATGCAGGATCATGATCAACATAGTCGTACACTAACTATAGTCATGTCTGTTGTTGTCGCAAGCATCAAAATCGCTGCCCTCACTCTTGCGATCACAAAGAGCCTCCCCCTGCCCTTCTGTCAACGTGTCCAACACAGTTCAGACTGCCAGGTCATTCCCGCTAGTCAGGTTCTCGCAACGACAACTCATATCGTGCGAACGCCCACTACCTGCTAAGATCATAACGTCAACACATGACAACCATGTTATCTCATTTTCATGACTGCACCTTGCGTTACGTCGACCCCGTTATCTGAGAAGCCTACAAACTACAAATCATCATGGGTACAACCACAAGCACCATTACCCGCGACTCCCTTATTCACTGGCACTGCCACCGCTGCGGCAAGCGCTGGACGACGAAAGAGGTAGGCGACACGTGTCTGAGCTGCAGACACAGAAGGTGTCGCTGGAAGTGCCGGAGTGTCAAGGTCGAGGTCGAAGCGGAGAAAGTGACGAGGAGGAGGAAGAGGTTGAAGAAACGATGTAGGGTTGTTGTGGCTGTATGTTAATGTGCGGGCTTATATAGATGGCGATGGGAAGTGTGGATGCTGTGAGGGAGTGGGCCGTGAGATCGGAATGTCACTGCTGGTGGAATAATCCTGCAAATTGCAACAAATACTGGTAACATCTGTTGGTTTGTGCCTTGGAACTGTATTCAACTATCTCTACTTCTGATGTGTCTGTGCTAACGCCTGCTACACACCCGGTAGTCTCTCGCCGACCTTTATTGCACTGCCACCAACTCAACAGGCCTTCAGGCGATGCAAAAAGACAAAAGAAAAAGGTAATCAGCACAGTATTCCTAGGCCCAGAATCAAACCAGTGCCCGTCAGGGTAAATGCGTAAGCTGTCGTCAGAGCCAATCAGTCAGCAGTTGGATTCTACTCTTTACGATCAATTGATCAAGACTTAAACCATCTAGACCATCCTGCAGGGATGTCTAACCTTGTCAGGTAGTACATGGGGTGCTGATAACTGTAGTTTGGATGTTGAGTTATATGAAGGTGAAGTATCTGGACTGCTAATGTGATGGCGTGTTATATGCGAGCGTACGTTGACTACAGTGTGATCCAGGGTGTCAGACACCAGTCGGTTTTGGGACTAGTGGAGTGGGGCCGTATACCTAGGAAGGTAACTACACTCACTTCACATTAACAATGAGCCTTCGTCAACTCCCTTTCACACTGCTGGGTTTGACCTTTGAGCTGATACAGACCTGAGATCGCGGTCAACCACTATCCAAGTTCCATAACAGTGTATTGAGGCCACTCTCATTGACTTCCATTCTGCTAACAGATATCAAGTCTTGCACCTTCCACCAACATCAGCAAATCTCCAGCAGCATCAACTCAATCCTCTCATAGTTCGACAAACCACACATCATGACTACCATCGCCCAATACAAACACCACAACTTCTCCCCTCCACTCACAGTCTCCCTCCCCTCAACCCTCACCCCGACCGAATTCCACAACCTCCTCACCTCTCCCGTCAACCCCGTAGCTGCCTTCACCTTCCCCGCGCTGGACAATTGGCTCTCCGCGCTCCTGAAAAACTTCTCCCTGCAGCAAGACCCATCCCACCCTTTCCACTCGCACCCCTACAAGCTGCTTGCCCTCGACGTCCAGGCCGTGGACTGGTTCCGGCGCAACAGCGCAGGCAGCGAGGATAAGCTGGGTTTCATGAAGCTGCAGGCGCGCATCGAAACAGACGCCTACGTCCACGAAGGAGAAGAGAAGAAGCGCGCGGATTGGATCCCCGGGGCTGTGTTCCTCAGAGGAGGGAGTGTCGCGGTGCTGGTAACCTCCCTCCCTACAGCTGTCTCCCCCCAGCAGCACTAATCGCATCACGCGCAGATCATCGTCCAGACCGAACACTCCAAAGACGACTCGGACAAACACGTGCTCCTCGTCGTCCAGCCCCGCACAGCAGCGGCCTCGCTCTCCTTCACCGAGATCCCCGCAGGCATGCTCGACGGGTCCACCCTGACCGGCGCCGCCGCCGCCGAAATCGAGCAAGAAGCCGCGCTCCAAGTGCGCGAGTCGGAGCTCATCGACCTCTCCGCCCTCGCCCTCGCCGACGACGCCTCCGACAGCAGCACCACCGCCCCGCACGAGCTGCTCAAACAAGCAATGTACCCCTCCCCCGGCGCGTGCGACGAGTTCATCCCGCTGCTTCTGTGCCAGAAGCGACTGACGGCCCGCCACATGGCGTGGCTGCAGGGCCGCGCGACGGGGCTGCGCGACGAGGGCGAGCGCATCACGCTGAAGCTTGTGCCGCTGGGGCGGGTGTGGCGCGAGGCGGGGAGGGATGGGAAGGCGCTTGCGGCGGTGTCGCTGTATGAGGGGCTGAAGAGGGAAGGGATGATAAGCGATGGGCCGGACGAGGTGGAAGAGGAGCCGGAGGAGGTGGTGAAGGGGGGGTGAGGAGAGTGGCGGCGGCGCGGATGGGCGTGCTGCACCGAGAGGCCAGTCAGCAGTGCGGGTTCTCACCCCCATATGCGCGAGTATGCAGGGTATCAAAATGCGTCCATTCCTCCTTCATCCCCATTCTATTCTACAACCTCACACCTACCCCTTCAACGCCTCTTTGACGTTCCCCTCCACCCCCCTCAGCGCCTCCACTACCTGTGGACAATAATGCCGCCTCAGCAGCTCCCCCTCCCACACCGTCGCGGCATACGCATTACTCCCCTCGAACTCGGGCTTCAGCGCGTCGAACACGCCGTCGCCCCTCCTCTCCTCGGTGTTCCACAGCGGGGCCACCTTCTTCCCATGCGCCTTGCTCACCCTATTCAGCAGGCCCAACATGGCAATGCAGCTCTTCTCCGGCAGCTGCAGCGCGATGGTCAGCAGCTGCTTGGTGAAGGCGGCCACGCGGATGGGCGGGACGGCGCGCAGGGCGGCCGCGGGCAGGAGCACGCTGGACAGGCTGCGGATCAGCAGGACGATGGTGGTCTGCACGTTGATCTTGTTCGCGCTGGGCGGGGCGTGCGACTCCGGGGCGCCCGGTTCGGGGAGGTGCAGCGACTTGCTGCTGAGCTCGATGTCGGCGTTCAGACTGACCGGGTGCAGGGTGCGGTACAGGTGGGTAATGAAGAAGGTGAGGTCGAGTTTGAGGGTGGAGGCTTGCTTGAGGACGTCCTGGCCCTCGAGGAGGGCGAAGGCGGTGATGACGCAGAGGAGGGATTCGCGCGAGAGGTTGCGCTCGGGGGCGTCGTTGGCGTCGTCGTCGTCAGACTCGCTCCCGGAGGCGTCGCTGTCCGAGTCCACGTCCGCGGCGGCCTTGACCTCCTGTGTGGCGATGATGTCGCGCAGGGCCTCGAGGATGTCGCCGAAGAAGTCCTGGTTGATCAGGTGCGCGTAGCGGGCTAGGCCTTCCAGCACAGCGCCCATGAGTTTCGGCGACCGCGCCTTGAGGATGCGGAAGTAGCACACGAAGACCATCTTCAGCGTCTCGGACTGCATCCGGTCCCTCTCCTCGTGCGACACAGCGGCATCAGCCTCCTTCATCTCCTTGGCGATGGCCTTCTTCTCCTTGAGATCCTTGCGCAGGCGCTTGGTTCGGAACTCGCGCTTCTGCTTGATCTTCTTCTCGCGCTCCTCCTCGTCGTCCTTGTCGACGGAGTGGTAGCTGGCCTTTTTGTGGAACTCGGACAGCAGGCGCAGGTGCAGGAAGGTGTTGAGCGCGCTCTCGTCGAAGTTGTAGTGCTTCGCCTTCATCATCTTGGTGAGCAGGGTCACGCCCTCGAGCGAGACGCCGCCGTCCTCGTCCTCCTCGAACAGCTTCTCGAGTGCCTCGCGGCACCGCACAAAGTCGGCGTCGACGCGGCGCGTGGACAGCTTGCCCACCATGATCTTCAGCAGCTCGCCGCGGAAGTTGAAGTGCGGGACGGCGGTGAGCAGGTTGCACGCGCAGCTGACAGCAACGGTGGCCAGGCCCGCCTTTTGCTCGTCGCTGGAACCACTCGACTTGCAGAGCGCGGCAAGCTGCTTGACGTAGGCCTCGTACCCGGAGACGAGCTTCTGCTCGAAGGTGCGCAGCTTCTTGACCTCCCGCGAGACTTTCTCGCCCATGGCGTCCTCGGCAATGGGCCGGATCCTGTACCCGGGAATCAGGTCCTTGTAGATGGTGACCGAAGTCGCCAGGGCGAGTTTCTTGACCGTGTTGTTCTCCGACTCGGCAATGGCAGCCAGTGTCTTCAGCGCGCCAATGTGTTCCTCGGGATCCTCATTGACTAGACTTGCAATCCTTGCCAGCTCCTCCTTGGCCTCGCGGATCTGCTGCTTCACGGGAATCTTGGGCTCCTTCTTCTCCTCTTCCACCTCCACCTCCTCACCCTCGCTCCCAGACCCCAGAAAGCTGTCCGACTCGTCCTCGCTCTTGACCTCCACCTCAGCCGTCGACGTCGGCGGGGCGGTCCATCCCTCGGTCGTACGAACAGGCAGCCTGTCCGCGCCCTTCTTCTTCTTCTTGTCGAGTCGGCGGGGGCGGTTCTCGTAGTCCTGCTCGAGGTCCCATTTGGCGGCGCTCTTCAGGAAAGAGGACTGCTTGTTGGACCGGGCGTCGTCTTCGGGCGGCGAGAGCCTTCTCCTTTTCTCGGGCCGCGACATGCTGTCCGTAGTCGTAAGAAACGGGCGCAGGGGTGGTGAGGATTGTTGGTTGCGAGCGGGAGCGCTGGCCCACACAAACCTTTTGCTTTCTTTCCGTCGCCAACTTTTTGTGCCTCACCGCCTGTGGCAGATGCCCCACAAAAAAACTCCCCCAACCCAACCCAACTCCACCGCGCGCAAACCACGGCTCTAGAAGTTCGTCGCTGCACAACCCAGCCCTCACACAACACAATCACCCACAATGCGCCCCCTCACCGAACCCGAGACAAAAGTCCTCTTCGAGAAGCTCGCCACCTACTGCGGCAAGGGCATCTCGAACCTCATCGCCGACCCAGCCGGCGGCAACGACCGCCTTGTCTTCCGTGTGCAGGTACACCAACACCAGCAGCCTCTCCCCTCCCTCCTCCACACCTGCTAACATGTCGGCTAGGGCTCGCGCTGCTACTACGTCCGCGAATCCCTCGCCAACCTCGCCACCTCGGTCGCACGCGACAATCTGCTTTCTCTCGGAATCTGCCTGGGCAAGTTCACCAAGACGGGGAAATTCAGGCTGCACATCACCGCGCTGAGCGTCATCGCGCCGCACGCCCGCTACAAGGTCTGGGTCAAGGCCAACGGCGAGATGCCGTACCTCTACGGCGGCAACGTGCTCAAGGCGCACGTTGGTCGGTGGAGCGAGGACTGCCCTGAGCACCAGGGCGTGGTGGTGCTGAGCATGAACGACACCCCCCTGGGCTTTGGAGTGAGTGCGCGGAGTACCGCCGAGGCGAGGAAGTTGGACCCCACGGGCATTGTGACCTTCAGGCAGGCGGATATCGGGGAGTACCTGCGCGAGGAGGACACTTTGTTCACCACCTGAGCGTCGCGTCGGATGGGTTTGCTATGGATGGAAATCCAAAAGAGCGGAGAGAGCAAGAGATGCTGCAAGCGCACTTCGAGCGTCTGTTTCGGCAGCTGGCTGTGTGCCGTAGCGTCCGCGTCGAGAGCGGACGGTGAAGTTAAAGCGTTTTCTTGCGGGAGGGCGAGCAAGCGCTGCTTTGATACAGTGCACGCCGAGAGGATGAGAACCAGATACCCAGCAATAGACTCGGTCGCCAATTCTGCCATTTGTTTTCTTTGGTCCACCATGCAAATCGCTGGTATTCAGAGTGCTCGCACGCCTCAAATCCCTCTCCATTTCATCGACAGACACAGGCACTCCAGACGGGTGAATCCCTCAGCCGTGTTCAAACTGTGGCGCACTGAATTGCAACTTTCCATGGTAGCAACGAGAGTATATTTTCGAAATCAGCTTGGTGTATTGATTGATAGACTCATCGAACAGCGCTATGGTAACGCGATATTTACGGCACGCACAATCACCACATGATCTCTGCTCGCAGCTGATTGAAGGCTTACGATAACCATGTTGCGAGCCTGATGGTGTGCACTGTGCAGGTTGAGTCTCAATGTGAGTGCAGGTGCAGGTGCGGGTGGAGAACAAGACGGCAGTCGCCAGAGCTTCGGCGAAGTTGCGCTGTGATTGGTTTCAGCATGAGGCACTTCAACACGTCGGCGCGACCATCATTCCTCCCTTGCACCCCCACTTTGCACGCACCGCCCAGATGCGGGGTTACTAGAAGATCAAATGGACTTCGTGCGTACCGTAGTCTCCCGCCCTACCTCTGTTTGCTGATTTAGTGCAGTGGGTGAGGTTACTCGGCGGTTCTTCCCAGAAGAAACAAGCCGCCCAAAACAACCCCCAACAACGTCTGGCACGGTTCCGACAACGATACAACCAGATCCTGGTGCGGCGAGCAAGAAGCCACGGTCCGAGAGACACCACACTGACATGCCCTGCAGTCACAATGGCAGAAGACGCAAAACCTCGCCAGCGACCGCGACGCACTGAGCAACATCCGTCGTGGCTTCCAGGCCCTGACCGCCATACTCAACGATGAGTCTCGGTCGCCCGCGCCCCATTTGTGCCTACAGTTCGCCGCTGCACAGCAAATCTACACCGGCATATCCAAGATAGCAGCCACCTCGTTCGACGAAGGCGTCGTGCGAGATGCTGTGGCTTTCTACAATGCGCTCATCGACAGCGAAGAGGAGGACTTCCTGGAGAACGACGTCTTTGCCGTCTCGCTGATGAACTTTATAAACCGAACAGTGGGCTCCGGCGCTATGACGGTGGGAGAAGATATCGAGGCGGACATTGTCGAGCTCCTGTTCGGCATCGCTGCCAAGATCCGGCTACAGCCAGAGATACTGCCTGTCTGGTTCACAACAACCGCCGACTCTGGCAGGCGACCACGAGCCGAGAGCAACGACTTTGCCGGTGTCACGCAGAAGGAGGATTTCCCATTGTGCTACCAGCTGATCGACCATGTTCATCATGAAGGCAGGATAGGGGACTTCGCTCGCACGGGCCTGCTCTATGTCTTCGAGTCGGCCTCCAAATCAATGACACTCGAGCAGTGGATCGTCAACAGCGATTTGCCTACGCTGATGGCATCAGGATTAGGTGCATTGTACAGTCAGCTCAGCAGGTATGGTCTTCTGCAACTGTTGTTTCCCTTCGAGGTTCTGATTATAGCTAGGAAGCTTTCCATCCTACACCCACAGGACAAGCTTCCACTCGTACTGTCTTTCTCTGACTACGTGGAGGCCAAGTCCAACGGAGACACTGAGAACCTTCACACAGACGAGTTCCAGAGTCACATCGGCACCTTCTTGTCATATCTCGCGTTTTGGCAAGACGTGCTTGAGCATTGTCGGTCTGCAGACGTCAGACACACGCTGATCGACCACTTCCACGTACTATTTCTGCAGCAGCTACTGTCAGTCAAAGCGAGCCGCAACATATCAACCACTAACAGTGTGTAGTTACCCTTCCCTGCTGGAGTCTTCGGACGCCGATGGTGGCTCCTCCGTCGCCGTTCTGACATACCTACGACGCATCCTCGATGCCCTCGACCATCCAGAGCTCGTTCACATGATCTTGCACTATCTGCTCGCACTGCCAGATCACAAGTTATCGGGCGGGATGCTACGCTCGCCGGCTGCGGTAAAGAAGCGTCAATCGCTGATGCTCATGAACCAAGGAGGAAAGGATGACGATCGGCTGAATCCGTCATTGTTCAACCTGGTAGACTTGATCCTGGGCAGTACCGATTCGCGTAACTCACAAACAGTCACCTCGGCATTGAAGCTCACCACGGTCATACTTGGGAAGAACCACAGCTATGGGCTGGGGTCCTTGATCAAGGTCATGAACGTGCACTACAAAGAACCTCATCGGACCGCCGGCGCCTTGAACATTGAGCTCGACACTTATCTCAACCTCGCCATCGACTTAGCGGGTGAGAATGGAGTCGACGAGGCTTATGAGACGCACTTGAAGGACATTCAGAGTCTGCTTGAAAGCCACCCCTGCTCACTCAAGACGATCGCGCTCCCTTCCAGTCCTGCACAGAAGCCTGGCTACTACGACTCTGCAGATACAGGCGGCAGAGAAGTGTACCAGCACTACCTGATTCCGGAAGACCCGCTCTTCAAGTCGTTAACAGACCTGTTGCTTCATTTCCTTACCAACGATGTGGAAACAAACCTGGCTCTGACGGAAGCATTCATAACACTTGGCGTATGCTCTCAACTCCGACTTGAAGGCTGGCTTTCCGTCGATCCTGCCGACTATCACTTCGAAGACCAGATACCGGAATCCATCGTCTTCTCGAACGACAGCCTCAGGGGCGTATACATGGCGAATCGGATACCGATGTGGAACGACTCTGCCACACCACAGCTGCTTGCTTGTATACAACGCTTGCAGGCTCAGGTAGCAGCTCTCCGTGCCGACATACCTGACTGGGACGAACACGTCACGAATCGCAAGAATGCCTTCCGCTTTCATGAAGAGATGCATGAGGCGATGAAGCAGGCGGAAATGCAGCCCAAGGCGATGCAGCCCAAGGCGATGCAACAGCTCCCTGAAGCACCGCAAGGGGCATGGACGCCACAGATACCGAGACACGTCCAGGAAAGCTCTGCAACACCATCTAGAACGCAGTCTCCTCGGGGTCGTAAGGATACACTCTCAGACCAGAAGAGCTCCCAAGCTTCTTCGCCTGCCCCATCTAGACTTGATGGTAAAACCCTTGTGGGCTTGCCACCACGAAGCCTCTCACCTCTCCCAGCGCCTCATGGTGCTAAGCGCCAGACAACGCTGTTCTCGGATATCGATGCGAACCTTGCTGGATTCAGACATTCTGACCTGCTCAGGAGACGGATACGATTCTGTCAACCTTCCGGATCGCAAGATGTTGAAGTGATGTTGTCCAAGTACCAACCACCCCCTAAGGAGCCCGGTGACGATACTACAGCTGGTGCGGAAACAGAAGAGCAAGTCGATATCCGCGAAGCTACCCTCTTGCACATCATCACCAACGTGGTTATCCTACAGGAGTTTGTGCTGGAGCTTGTAGCTTTGATGCAGGTCAGAGCAAGCTTATTCAACGAGATCAAATTCGCTTGAGTTGTAACTGGGTGCGGCGACGTTGAATTTTCCATATGCGAGATAGACGGCATAGCGAATATACCCCTTTTGTGTTTCTGGAATCAAGTTCTCCCAAGCGGGCTTTGTTTGGTCCCTTGCACGGCTACATCCTCCTGCGTTGCTGCACGGGATTGCTGGAGCGTCGCGCAGTGCCAGCTTGGAGTCAACGCCTTGGGCACGATGGATCTTCCACCAATGGAATGGGAATTGTAGAAAGTTGCGATGGGTCTCTCAAGACTCAGGAGATGATATCCGGAAGAATGGGTACCGACTTTCTCAGTTCGGCCGGCATATCCTCGTGCACGTGCAAAGCGGGACTACTCGGGACCTGCAGTTGCGGAGCTGTTCCGGCTGTCGCTCGAACGTCATCTTTCACATGGGAACTGCACCCTCACTGCATCTCCACCTGACGACCAGATGCTTTCACATGAATACCCAACACCAGCCTACCTAGCGTTCGAACCAATGTTCGTCTACATGGTCTTTTTCTGACGAGGAGAGGATGCTGCGACCAACTTGTACTGAGGCTCGGTAAAGCCAATCCTGCGCCAGCCGATTCCGGCCGAACGATACATCCGCTCCCCAAGTTCCGCTCGCCCACCATGACAGATCTGGGGTAAAATGGAGGTTAGCGCTAAGCACGCTGGTGCTGCACGCACGACGCGTGCCATCATTCTGGTAGGAGCGGGCCTGGGCCGCTGCACAGGCCGAGGCTTCGGCGCATGTATCATGTCCTCCCATCCGCGGTAAATGGCAAGCTGAACTATGACTGTGATGGTCTCTCCTACTTTCAAAAGACGTTGCATTTCTTTTCCTCTTCCAGCCTGAAATCGTTGTTGTTTACATCTATTCTGCAACTAGCAAGCTTGACCCTTTGTTCCCAGTGACAGCCGAGGCTTTCGAAAGCTAGCTAAAGCTCCAGGACTGGAGAAAAGCTTGGGTTGATCACCATTCAACGTCATCTTGACCTCCGCTTCTCTTGACCTTTAAACTTTGATACTTCCGTTCGCGCGCGATTGCAGATTCCCCGGTTCTGCAACCTCACAAAGTCCCAAGATGTCTGCGAAATCAGTACAGGGACCTGGCGGGAAGAAGCCTGCCTCTGCAGCAACCAATTTGATCGGTAAGCTGGAAGCCATTGCAGTATTCCATGGCTCGTTGCTGACTTCTCTAAAGCTGGTGGAGGCGCCGGGATGATGGAGGCGCTTGCTTGCCATCCTCTGGGTAAGTCTTTTGAGCCAGCCATTGTCCCAAGCGGTAGCTTATTGGTTTCGCAGATACAATCAAAGTCCGCATGCAACTTTCCAAGCGAGCTCGCATGCCTGGTGTACGTCTCGCCATATTCCCACCGTTCTCGGGATGAACTTGGAGCACGCGACATAGCTTCTAACATTGATGTGTAGGCGCCGAAGCGCGGGTTTATCAAGACTGGTACTGAGATTGTAAAACGCGAAACTGCTCTTGGTCTGTATAAGGGCCTTGGTGCTGTTCTTACTGGTATCGTCCCGAAAATGGCCATTCGCTTCACTTCGTACGAGTTCTACAAGCAATTGCTCGCAGACAAGGATGGCATGGTCACTTCCAAGTCAACATTCCTGGGTATGTCAGTATTACTGCCCCATGCACAGCTGTCTCGACCCAATCGTCGTCGGCAAAACCGCTAACTATACTTAGCTGGTCTTTCTGCCGGTATTACAGAAGCTGTGTGCGTTGTCACACCCATGGAAGTCATCAAGATCCGCCTACAAGCCCAACACCACTCCATGGCCGACCCACTCGATGTACCGAAATATCGAAACGCAGCACACGCACTGTACACAGTTGTAAAGGAGGAGGGTGCCGGCGCACTGTGGCGCGGTGTGTCGCTTACAGCACTGCGTCAGGGTACAAACCAGGCTGCAAACTTCACAGCTTACTCGGAGCTGAGGTCGCGGTTGCAAGATTACCATGGCACAACGGACCTGCCAAGTTGGCAGACATCTTGCATTGGTTTGATCTCTGGTGCGATGGGACCTTTTTCGAACGCGCCCATTGATACCATCAAGACAAGGCTGCAGAAGACACCTGCCGAGCCAGGGCAGAGCGCCATGACCAGGATCAAAGCCATTGCTGCGTAAGTTGACGACCTGGATCACAGCTTGGGCTTAGCTAATCGAGAACAGGGACATGTGGAAGCAAGAAGGTGTGAGGAGTTTCTACAAGGGTATAACACCCCGCGTGATGCGTGTTGCGCCTGGGCAAGCTGTCACATTTACCGTGTACGAGTACCTCAAGGGCATACTGGAGAAGGGAAGGGACATGCTTCCTGGTGGCCAATATGAGGAGTAGAGGCGGAAGGCATAGGCAGGAGTGTTGATATCCACGATGCAGTCATATATGGGTTCAGTGTAATTGGTTTGACCGACACGCAACCGAGAAGGTTAATAGTTTTAAAAGTACGCTCTTGACGCTCGCTATTCACATGTGAGGAAAAGGCGCAAGGCTGGAGAGCAAATGCAGGGTCCACCTTCCGCCGAGCGCAGCCGTTCCTGCCCCACCACCAGCCATGCGACGTCACGTAAACAAGAGCACTTACTGGCACCACAAGTGGAAAACCGCTTGATCCCAAGGGCAACTCTAGCTCAAACTTGTCGACTTGTTTACAGAAATGCAGTCCGGTATAGCGGGTACGTGATCTGCCAATTTGGAAGCGTGAAAATGTGCTAATAAGCTGCACAGCGTCCCAGGAGCTCAAAGCCGCCCTCGGCGAGCTGATTGTCTCCTCGACCCAGCGCGGCCTCATTGCCCGCATCGACAAGGAGACCATCGTCCCAGGCGCCACTATCCAGTCGTCTACGGACAGTTTTTTCGACGACCTCTCCAATCTCGGCACCCACGTCAAGCCCAATGAGGCCCTCTACATCCTTCTCCGGCGCGCCGATTCGCTGTCCTCGTCCGACAAGTCGCTCGTTGCCGTCACATACGTGCCCAATGCGGCGCCGGTACGGCAGAAGATGCTGTTCGCGTCGACTCGGCTGACGCTGGTGCGAGAGCTGGGCGGCGAGCACTTCGCGGAGAGCATCTTCACGACCGAGGCGGACGAGCTGACGGCGGCCGGCTGGCAGAAACACGTGCAGCACAGCGAGTCCAGCAACCCGCTGACAGCCGAAGAGCAGTCGCTGCAGGACATCAAGGACGCCGAGGCGCTCGAGAGCCGCGGCACCCGCGGCCAGAGCCTCGCCCAGGGCGGCCGCCTGGCCATCCGCGCCGACGACGACATCGCCGCCGCGCTGCGCAGCCTGGGCCACGGAGCCGCCCACAACCTCGTCCAGCTGCGCATGGACTCTGCGACCGAGACGCTGGTCCTGGTCGAACAGGGCGAGGCCACCCCGGCTACGATTGCGGGGCAGATTGACACCAAGGAGCCGCGGTACGCCTTCTACCGCCACGACGACCCGGAGTCGACCATCGTGTTCATCAGCACGTGCCCGAGCGCGGCCAAGATCAAGGAGAGGATGCTGTACGCGGCCAGCAGGGGGAATGTGGTCAGCCTGGCGCAGAACGAGGGCGGCCTGAAGGTGGCCAAGAAGCTCGAGGCGACGAATCCCGACGAGATCACCGAACAGGTCATCCTGGACGAGTTCAAGGTGGACAAGGTCGAGGTCAAGCAGACGTTCAGCAAGCCTAAGAGGCCGGGAAGGCGATAGACGGTGACAAAAGTCGGTATGCAGGATAGGATAGGATATGATAGGCGACAGAGGACCGCCGTCGTGGCACACGCAATGAAAAAACAAACAAATGCAAATCGAACGACTGACGAACCATGCTCAGCCGTCCCAACAGCCAGCCAGCCAGCTTCATTCATCTATCCTCCTTCTACCAACTCGCGCCTAATCCTCCCCTCTCAGAAACCCCCCTCCCCCGAACTTGGCCCTATGCGTCTTCCCGATTCTCGGCTTGCCCTTGGCGCCCTGCCCCCGCTCCTGTTGCCGGCCCTTCAACCACGCCTCCCGCACCCCCTTGGTGTTCCTGCTCACCTTCGCCGCCAGCTTCCCGCTCTGGGACCCCAGCACGGCAACGCGGTGGTGGGACCCCACGCGCCGCTCTTTGGGGGCCTGGCTGCTCGTCTCGAGGAACTTGACGTGGCGGTTTAGCTTCTCGGTGCGCAGCTGTTCTGCGGTTTTGTCGCGGGTCTCGGGCGGCGGGGTGGGCGGGCGCGAGGCGGAGAGCGAGGCGAGGAGCGACGAGGGGAGCAGGGAGGGGAGCGCGGCGCGGCGCTGCGGGTCGGCGTGCTCGTGCTCGTGCTCGTGCTCGTCCTCCTGCGCCGCTTCGGCGACAGACGACAGCCGCGCTGCCTTGGCCGCGCGCGCGGCCACCTTCGCCGCCTTGAGGGCCTCGCGCGACCGCTTCGCGGCTTGCTCCGCCGCAACGCGCTGCTCCCGCGCGAGGCGCTTCAAGCGCTCCTTCTCGCTCTGCGCGGCCTGCGCGCGCGTCGCATCCGCGGCTTTGCTGGCGGCCGCGCGGGCGGCGGTGCTGGTGCTGACTGTCTCCGGCGCCTCGTCCGAGTCGGACGCCGAGGCGGCGTCGTCCTGCTCGGCAGCGGGGGGTGCGGGTGCGGGTGCGGGTGCTTCGTAGCGTGCGTGGGCCTTGGGGTCCGCTGTGGGCTCTTCGCTGCCGAAGCGGACGTGGGCTTTTGGGTGTGTGGGGGCGTCGGCGGCAGGCGAGGCGATTGGGCTCTTCTGCGTGGAGGATGGGATCTCTTCCGGCATGCTCGCAGCGTCTTTCTGTGTCTTCTTCGCGCGGCCGCGCGCCTTCTTCGCGGCGGCGGGGGTGGCGTCCGTCTGCGATGCCTGGGGCGAGGGCGACCCGGCGAGGGCCTTCTTGCTCGTGAAGGGCGTCACGAACGCAGCCTCTGACGAAGCCGGCGAGGGCGTGTGGAAGCCGGCTTCGGCGAGCGCATCCTCCTTGACGGGCGACGACGGCTCGACGAGAACCTTGGGGCTCGAGCGGCGGCGGATCGCGAGCGGGCTGGTGTTGCCTCCTGCTGTGTCGCCCTCGGCCTCGGCCTCGTCGCCGTCCTCCTGTGAAGACTCTGCGCTCTGCGCATCGCCCTTCCGCGGCGTGGACCTCAGCGTCCTCTTCACCTCCGCCGTCGTCTTCCTCTGTCTCTTCACCTGCGTCGGCGTCTCCAGCGCATCCAACTCCCTCTTGCCTATCTTCTTCGCAGAGCTGGCCGGCGTCGAAGCCATACCTGGCGTCTCTGTTCCGCGGCGCGTGGTGACCATGGTGACGGTGGTGTGTGTGGTGTCTGCAGTGCTTTGGGGCGCAGGGTCGCTTGTGGGGACCTCGGGGATTTCTGGAGGAGCTTCGCTCGAGCGGCCTTGGTACGATGGGCTCCGACTGATGGCTCTCTTTGCAGCGCCGAAAAGCTGCGCGAACATGATATTTTGAGCGGGGACCCAGAAAAAAGTTCGAAAAACCGCCCTAACATGCAGGAAAGCGGAGCTCGGGAAAGGCCCTTTTCGGCTTAGCGCTGGTTGTAGTAAGCAGGACGGAGCTTCACTACGCCCATGTCCCATCTGATCTGGGGTCATGGAAACTTGGAGCCATGTCCTCATCCCGCGTTCTCGCTCGTTCTGCGAGTGCAGTGCTGCGATCTGATGTCTGCGCTTTCTGCTGGGCCCGGCCATGGCCGCCAATTGCGCGCAACGCCGCCGCAGCTCAATCTGTAGCATCACGTGTACACCGGCGCAGCTATGCTCAAAAGCTGGACGTGAAGAGACTCCGCGCTGATGTCGATAAGAGGAGCCGGCTCGGATGGTATCGCATGACCAGAGACCAGAAGGTCCTCCTCCTCCAGCCAGACGTCGCAGAGGCCATCTACAACGACTTCGTGGCCCATAAAGACGGGAAGGAATATGGGAAACTTGTCAAGCAGTTGGTATCCAGTACGGCTCAGATTGAATTCGCAACATCAAATCTCCTACTAACGAGACATAGAATACAACACGACAACTGAACACCTCGCCGGCCTAGCGATAATGACCTTCTCCATCCCCGACCTTTCCGACCCCGCAAAAAGAGCCCTCCTCCCGCCCAGCCCGCACAAACCCACCTCCATGCAGCTCCTGCAAGGCTGCGCAGACCTCCGCGACCCCCTCGCGGTGAAGCACCTCCTCACCGCCGTCTACCTAGCCAACTACACCGCCTCCCCCCTCGCCGCCGCCGTGGAAATGGCATCCCTCGTCCCGCGCTCCGCCATCCCCGCGCTCCGCACCTCCCTGGCCTCTCTGAAGATCGCAGGCCACGACGACCCGGAAGCCCTCACCCTGCTCGGCCTCTTCCTCGAGGCGGAAAACCACCCCGCCAAAGCGCGCGCCGCGTACGAAGCTGCGCTCGCGGTGCCCTGGGTGTACGCCTACAGCGTGCAAGCGCGGCACCCGGCGCAGCTCCCCGTCGCGCCGCCGTGGGTCGCGCTGGGCTATCTCCTGCGCGGCGCGCGCGATCCAACCGAGCGGGCCCTGGCTCGAGGCGTGTTCGAGCTCGGCGCCAAGAAAGGGGATGACCCGCTCGCGTGCTGGGAGTACGCATCTTACCTGCCGAAGGGGGACGGGGCGGAGAGGGAAGAGTGGCTCCGGTTCGTGAGCAAAGCCGCGGCGAGCGGGCATCGCGAGGCGATGCTGGCCCTCGCGCGGTTCTACCGCGAGATGGCGGCGGGGAGAGCGGTGCGCAGCGGGGGGTTGGCTGCGTCGCTGCATTGGCTGTTGCGCTGGAGGGAGGGGAGCGCCATCGCGCTGGCGAGGGAGTGGTACCACGCCGCGGGCAGAGCGGGGCAGAAGGAGGCGTGCATGGAGCTGGCGGAGTGGTACATGCAAGAGGGGGAGGGGGAGATGGCGACAAGTGTTTTGGAAGAGATTGTGCAGCCTGCGGAGAAGGGGAGGGAGGAGGAGTTTCCTCAGATCGTGCTGAGGGCGAAAAGGATGCTTGAGGGGGGGAGGGGGGGGGGGGGGTTTAAGAAGGGGTAAATTGGTGGCGGGTTAGTATGTTCGTTGTAAGATTGTAATATACGCTGCTGCTGTCTACGGTGTGAGAGGAAGATGGGACAGCAGTGCGAGTCCTCGATCAGCCCCCGTTTCTGAGAGCGGAGCGTAGGGTTCTAAGGCGGCTTTGTGTCACGCAGTACAGAAGTTGGTATTGGCACACACGTTTTTGCAGTCCGCTCCTCAATACCTGGGTGCCGTTTTACAAAATCAGCAACGGTGGTCTTGTCGTAGCCAGTGAGCTGGCTGTACACTACATCTTTTAGCTGCGAAATGGAACTTTCTGCAGTATGACACCATGCCCGTGCGGTGATGCTGGAGGGTGCCGTGGCTGTCTTTACAATTCAGGCTGCTGGGCATAGCAACCGCAGTTGGAGGCCAGCAGGTGACACAGACTAAACGATACGTATCAATCTTTGGTGGAGGACGCATCGTTCATATAGATGCTAAAACCTCTTCTAGAAATAATGTACCAGAGCTAGATTGCTAGTGTATTTACTATCGATGTGAGACGTCAAAAGTCTTTTGTGGAATGCTTTGGCTATGACTTCTTAGATCTCCCGGAGTAACTTCGAGAGTAACATGATATTCCCTACAGTGGGTCATTATGCTTCTATCAGCCTGCAGCGTTTCGTACCATCGAGGGTATCCTGTATGCGGTTATGGTATCTAGGCACCTGGCATCTTACTACGAGCCTGCCTCTGCCCGAGCCGCGCCCGTTCCTTGCGCTCCCTCTTCGCAGCTCGTCGTGCGAATCGTGGTGGCCACTTTCCTATCCCCAAGTTGTGATAGAGAAACAGGGACTTTTCAGCATCGTGGCGGTTCGAATACAAAGGGCCAATTCTCCGTTGTTGTCGAAGGGAACATTCCTCGTCAAAAGACCTTAGATGAGAATCTGAGTCAACAGTAAATGCTATAAGCTCTGATACCAGCAAATGACCTGGGGAGTACTGGTCGTGGATCCATTCCCAAGTCAAGTCAAACTTGTGTTCCCCCCTTGTTTGAAAATATAACTCTTTTTTCCAATAAATTCCAACGAGTCTTCACCACACCAAATGGAACCTGAAGATATTCCCGAGCCATACAAGCTTCCACATCGATGCCAAACAACAACAGCGCTGAAATAATGTTGTTGCCGACTTCCCGGGGCTGTACCAAACGCTCGTCTGCAAAGAAAGTATCTAGAAGACCAAAATCGCCACCACTAAGACGTTCGCGTAATCGAGTCCCTGCTGGTGTACGCAGTATCCCTTGGATCCACTGTAGTCCCTCGTGATTCATGTCCCAGACGCAATTCACAAACACCCCTCTGAGAATTGCATCCTGGGAATTCGCAAGCTCCTGCCCAGCAAGGTGAACTTCGCTCTGATGGAAGAGCCATACGGCCTCACTTGACCACCTGTGTTTCTTGGTTAAGAATGCTCTGCCATTGCTGAACATTTTTAGAAGATAAGAATGTTCCTCATAGTCATCGAAAACGAGCCGATAGGTATCGAATGAGCGTCTCTGGTATTCCTCTGACCTATTGTACGCATCGTAGTGCGTGATACTCTGCCATACCCCGCCGTATTGATCACCATGGTCAGCCTTCACGCCATATCCAAGGAGCATACGATAACAGTCAGGCTGGCGGTACTGAGCTGCAAGCTGAAGATATTGGTCAGCGGATATCTCTCATGAGTCCATGATGCGTACTTATGTGTAGCAGGCTCCTGTGGCGGCGATCTCTGGTAAAAGGATGAAGCATGCCGGATCCGATGGCTTCTTCCAGAGTATTATAGCCTCGCAAGCTGTTTCATACTTTTTCGATGTCGTCGACGATATGATAGACCCGCAACGCTGGAAAGATTGGACCAAGTCGACTCTGTTGACTCTGTTGACTCACAAAAATACCATATCGTATGAAGGGCAACGCTACATAGTAATCATGCTCTTCTATCAACGTATAGTCAGCGCCAATTTTACTCCGCCCATTCTAGGGAAGCTGCCCATGGAGGATGCGCTGGGACCTGATGTTGTGGATATCAAATGCAATGGAGGATGTTGAGGTACTTCTCGAGATGATTTGGTGGCCTTTGGAATTGAGGGAGGATCCGCAATCTCGTGTCATCTGCTGTACATGTTCTACTGCTGAAGGATCCTATGTAGATACGGTTTGCTTGGGAAGCAATACATTATACATGTGCAACCTTCTTTGTCACCCTGCATTGTTGCTTGTAGATGGTGAGACCCATTGGATTCTACTGCCGTTGGTAATAAGTGCTAGACTCAGGATCTCAATCTCTTGCTGTAATCGTATTTCTAGGCTGCGCACGTCGCCAGCCTTGAGTGCCGCTCTGACATCTGCCTGTAGCCGGCGTAGACGGTTCGAAGTCTGGGAGCTTGAATATCTGTCGACTATCTCCTGCACAGGCACAATGCTCTCTTCACATCGTTGGAGACATCTATAAATGGAATCGGGTACTGAAATGAGCTGATCGGTCAATAGAGCTTGTTGGTCTAGCAAATCCACAACAATCTGGAGAATTCCGCCTAGCCGGTCAAGAAGACTGCTAACTCGAAGCAACTCTTGCGACGCGTTTTTGACACCGCAGATGAATGTCCTAATCGTATTGGTAGAGTTGAGTAACTGGATGGCGATCGAGGCAACAGCTATGCCACTTGCTGCAACTTCCATCGCGAAAATTGTGGAGAGAATCTTGCAAGCAACAATGGGAGCGAGGCTGCGCTTAAAGGTCTTTGTGGTTGCCGCAAGGCTGACGGTTCAAAATGCTCATTAGGCCACGACGTAAGCTGTCAGGTAGACACTGCTGCAGATTAGCGCTCAGCCTGGTCAGCCTGCATGCTGGGCGACCGCAGCGCAAAATGGTTGCCAATCATATATTTGCCCAGCAGTAGAGGGTTTTTGTGATTTGTTAATAACGCTTGAACATTCTTCGACATGCGATCATCTGGCAGGGCGAAAGAATCTTGTCCGCGTTGGAAATCCATCGTTTGCCATTTGACTGCTGACTCCGCCTTTTGAGACTCAGAGGCAGTGCAGTTGATAGTACCTGCACTGAATATGTACCGATCACAAGTCAGCTTGTAACTGATTATGGGACAGATACAATATTTTGACACCACGTCACTGATGCATACCAACAAGTATCATGGATCGAAAATTGTATATTATAGGAACTATATATATTTACAATGTGAAAGGTTTTGGAATGGGAGCGACAGATGACCGTGCCTACTTATAGGCCGCAGATATCAAATCACAATGTACAGTGACTTGCGCCTACACTTCCGGGCCGTCATAGCTTGTGTACGACGTATAGCTGAAACCTCGTTGAAGACAGCTATCATTGCACTCTTGCGCTTCATGCATTGCGGGCCTTGATCATGTCGGCCGCCTTCTCGGCGATAGCATACAGTGTCGAGGCAAGGTGACCACAGACTTGGAGCGGTACCACGGAAGCATCCACCATACGGACGTTGCTGGTGCCGTAAACGGTGAGGTTGGAGTCAACCACACCACCAAGCTTCTGCGGCAGCATGGCAGCTGTAGCAATGTAGTGGAAGTTGGAGCGGTCTGTGCTCGTATTAGCTTTGTATACCACTTAGATCAGACTGAACTTACATGTTGACTTGAGCCACTTCTCCCAATCAGCATCCGAGGCATCCTTCGGCACTGCACTCAGTCCAGGAGTGGTTTCGCCTGCAATTACACTGGAGTAGGGCGCAGTGTTGGCGAATTTCCTGGCCATCTTCGCTGTTGCGATCTGCTGGCGGATGTCGTAGTCAAGCATGAAGTAGTTGGGGTTGATGGAAGCAGGCGCAGAAGCGTTGGCTGAGTTGATGTGGATGCTGCCACGGGAAAACGGAAGAAGACCCCAGTATTCGATTGTGATAGGTCCGGTCGACGACGGCGTAACGATAATCTCGGAGATTGGGAGTTTGTTCTTGAAGATGAGGTCGTACTGGCTGCGGAAGAACATTTCGGTTACGTTGCGGTCAATGACACCACTGGCATTGGCTGTCAACTCAGCGTACTTCGCGATAGAAGCAGCCACGGTCGCGTTGAAGGCATCAAGATCCTCGCCAAAAACGTCATCCACGCTAAAGTAACCCGCATAGCCGCCGGAGCCCGTCGAGTTGGTGTTGTTGTTGTTGGCGTAGAACATATCTGTAGTGGTTTGATCCTGCAAGTTCTCACCAACGAAAGGCAGATCAACGATAACGTCGATACCATGCTTCTTGAGAATGCTGTCAAAAACGTCAGTGATTGTTAGATATCAAATTTGGTGATATACTCACGCAGGATTTCCAACACCAGACTGCTCGAGGATCAAAGGCGACCTCAGAGCTCCGGCAGAGAGAATGATCTCACGGTTGGCCAGAATTGTAGTCTGTGTGCCGTTGCAGTTTGTGAAAACAACACCGCTTGCTGTTCGCTTGGTATCTTGACCATTCGAAATCGGGTCCCAAACCATCTTCTCTACAAAGGAGTTGAGGTAAAGGTCGAGGTTAGAGCGCTTAGAGACTGGCCAGTAGAATGCACGTCCAGCGTCCTCTCGGATGTTGTTCGCTCTGTCTACGGTCTTCGGGAGGACCGTGAATCCTCGCATAGATCCTGCGTTGGGCTCCTTGTTGAATGGAAGACCGAGTGCTTTGAAGGTCTGGTTGACCGATGATACAACGTCCAGGTTCATCATGTCCTCAGTCCAGCCAACGGCCAATGGGCCAGATGTACCGTGAGCCTCGGGATCAAATGCTGCACCGCGCACGATCTGAGATTCAGTCGGCTTCTGGAAGTACTCGCTCTTCTTGTAGTATGGCATCAGATCCTTCCAACTCCATCCCTCGTTTCCGAGTTGCTCCCAGACATCGATCTGAGCAGCCTCTGCTCGGAGATATGCCATGCCTAACACATAAGTCAGTCAGACCCAGATATCATTCCCCAGTTTTTTGAACGTACCATTGATGTCACTAGTCCCTCCGAGGGCTTTTGCCGCTCGTAGAACTTGGGTAGCGTTGCCAGCGTAAATCTGAGGAGCACTTTCATACTGCCAGTCGATGGCTGTGCCGAACGCTTTCGTGTACGCAGCTGTGCTGGTTACGTTGGGGTTGTAAAGCTCGATGTCTCCAGCCTCAATGACAGCCACCGATACGTTATAGTCTTCAGAAAGACGGTTGGCAACGACAAGCCCAGATGTTCCTCCGCCAACGATGATGTAGTCGTATCGGGCACTATGCGTGAGCACGCCTTCGGATGCGGCCAATGCTGCAGGGGCCAGCAACGCAGTAGCGAACACGGAACGCATGTTCGGCATTCTGATGAAGTTGGGTAAAATGAGAGTCGTGATATCGACAAGCGCTGATATCGAGGTGGATGCAATCAACAAGGGAAAGATCCATGATGTCTTATATACCGCAGGCTTGAACGACACAATCTT
Organism: Epicoccum nigrum; assembly: GCA_002116315.1. NCBI lineage: Eukaryota > Fungi > Ascomycota > Dothideomycetes > Pleosporales > Didymellaceae > Epicoccum > Epicoccum nigrum. Next base: position 1,073,963 of record KZ107846.1, on the reverse strand, counting down.
GGAGGCTGTTATGGTGTGGGTCTATCCGTCAATGCGTTCATTACCAAGCTGTGTCTAAGCTAAGAATTCTGCTTTGCAACGCCCTCCCTGTACAAAGGACCGACAAATTTGTTTTGCAGGATCCATGTGAAGATCGGCTATTTGTTGACGTTCGCCGATGTGAGGGACAATGCTTTGTCTGTGCGCGATGCAGATTGTTCTCGAAAGATAAGCTTTGTGGCTGCAGGCAGTCCCAACGGCCGCAACGTGCTGTTGCTTTCTACTTAGAAGAATGAGAAGAGGAGGGATCCATAAGGATGCTAGTTTGTAGTAGCCACCGTTATGTTGGTCTTTTCAACATCTTGTTAGCTGTGGCTCAAGCTTGAGCTCAACCCCAACGCTCCAACGGCCTCGCGCAGGGATCGCCGGATCCCAAAGCTTAATTATCCGGCATCCGGATTCTTGAGCTAACTCGATGTAGCCATGTCCGACATGCCTATCCGGCTCTGATGTGAGAGTTGGCAGAGGTACCTGCATTAAGTACACCAAGATGTAGGATTGGCCTACCTGGTATTCCTTACGGACTTCTGGAACATCACGAACGTACCGAAACCGAGTATTCCGGGCTGGAATATTGCCCCGGAAGCTCTTGTATGCTCAACATACAACTATAGCCATAGTTATAGTGTTCACTCCTTGACAGAATTGTATCACTCGCTTGAGAGCTCCAAATTACTCCTTCCCAGACATGGAGTCTTTCATTTACACTCCAAATCCCGGCCATGTTATTTTTGGCCCTGCAGGCGAATTATCCACTCAACTTCTGGACTATCTGGCACGGCGGGGACTCCATGTTGTCTTAATACTATCAACACTAAGGCAAGCGGATAAAGCAATTGCGCTTAAGCAAGCATTGTCGTCGAACGCGGTCGGAGTCTTTTCAAAAGCAACGATGCATACACCCATAGAAATGACTAAGGAAGCCGTTCAAGCAGCGCAAGATCTCAAGGCAGACAGCATAGTGTCTGTTGGAGGCGGAAGTACGATTGGACTTGGCAAAGCAATCAGCATCCGCTCTGGTCTCCCACACGTCTGTATCCCCAAAACATATGCTGGAAGTGAGATGACACCAATCCTCGGTGAGACCATGGATGGTACGAAGACCACGCGAAAAGACGCCGCAATCTTTCCCGAGGCCGTGATATATGATGTCTCGCTCACAATGAGCTTACCCGCGAAAATCAGCATAACCAGCGGCATCAACGCCATTGCGCATGATGTAGAGGCCTTATATGCACCAGATAAAAGTCCCATCATTCGTCTCCAAGCCAAAGAAAGAGTAAGTGCCTTATTCCAGGCTTTACTCGAAATCGTCAACTCTCCGCGGAACTTGGAGGCTCGTACAAAAGCACTCTGTGGTGCCTGGTTTTGTGGAGTGTGCCTTGGAAGCACAACCATGTCCCTTCATCACAAGCTATGTCATATGCTTGGTGGAAGTTTCAACCTTCCTCACGCTGAAATACACGCTAGTCTGCTCCCGCATACGTTTGCATATAGCAACCCGGCGGCACCTGCAGCGGGACGTTATCCAGCGGATGCGCTTGGGGACGCAAACTGAGACCCGGTTGAAGCGCTGAACCAGCTGCTTGACCAGCTCGATGCGTGCCGGGCGCTGAGCGGCTATGGTATGCAAGAGATAGATCTGGATAGGGCTGCATCGATCGAGGTGCAGAACCAATACGCCAATCCTCGAAAGGTCGAGCAGGGACAGATCCGGGACCTGCTAAGAAGGGCTTGGGCTGATGAGCTGGCGAAGGCGGATTTGTGAGGCTTAATCACCACGTAGGGCAATTTCGCATACACAGCTGCTCTAGTCGGAACTATTGATGCCTTAATATGAGTAGTGTGATATGTATATCGGATAGTTATGAGGTGTCACGAAGAGATGTTGAAACATTCCCGGATCTTTCTCCGGATGTGCAAATGCTCCGGTGTACCTCGGAATTACAGCGGCAACCTGTGGTTGGGTGGTTGCCAGATCATGCTTCGGTACGAGTAGATACATATCAACACTGCGCGAGACAGTCCAGATAGATCAATCAACCTGTTCGATCTTTCCATTCTCCTCAGATGATTCTCATTGATTGACGTCATATACGCGCACGCACGCTTGACTGAGTCCGCGAAACACCTGACGAAACAACTGACGAAACAAAACCATGTCAGCACCAATCAGCTTGAAGGATCTCACGATCGAAAACATCACTGATAACGTGCACGCTATCAATTCTCAGTGCGGCAACCCACGCCTGAAGTACATCCTTGAGAAGACTGTTACACACATCCATGAACTTGCCAAGGAGGTCAGGCTTACGACAGACGAGTGGATGACGACTCTACTCTTTTTGACTAGAGTCGGCCAGATGTCTTCAGATACCAGACAGGTATGAGGTTATGTGACCATGGAATTTGGGTCTGGCTGATCAGCCCAGGAATTTGTTTTGCTGTCAGATGTGCTGGGTCTTTCTCTTCTGGTAGACTCAATTGATCATCCTAAACCTCGAGGAAGCACGGAAGGCACGGTGCTTGGCCCATTTCACACACATGAAGCCGAACATAGTAATCAAGGTAGTGTTATATCCCACGATCCAGACGGTCAACCGCTCCTCGTTCTGTGCACTGTAAAAGATATTCATGGAAACCCTATTCCCGGAACGCAGGTCGATGTATGGGAGACAGACTCAAAGGGTTTTTACGATGTGCAACATGCAGACCGAACGGGCCTAGACGGCAGGGCTATTCTGACGAGCGATGATAACGGCAATTTCTGGTTCAAAGCCATCGTTCCTGTCCCTTATCCCATTCCGCACGATGGGCCTGTTGGACAGCTCCTGAAAGTGCTGGATCGTCATCCATACCGCCCAAGCCACATGCACTTTATGTTCAAGAAAGCGGGATACGACCTTCTTGTGACGTGCGTAACGCTTGAACTCATTGAACTCTAGCTGACATTATGTAGTGCTCTGTATCTGAAGGATGATCCGTACGAATCTACAGATGCAGTATTCGGTGTCAAGAACTCTCTGGTAGTTCCACTCCAGAAAGTAGAGGATGAACAGCAAGCAAAAACTTATGGAGTGGAACTGGGATCTGCACTCATCACCTATGATTTCGTTTTAGTGACCGATGAAGCCGTTGCAGGTCTACGCAGGCAAAGAGCTGAAGAAGCTATGGCAAGTTTACCTGGAAAATTCAAGTTTGTTGACGATCTACCGGTTCCCGATGTAGACTAGGCGCAAATACAGGGCTTGAATACAAGATTTGGTGTAGACGCTTTTACTGAACTCCATTCCACAGTGGTGATGTGGAGTCAAAGCCTTGTCCGTCATTGTATAGACCGTCAAACAAAAAAGCAGAAGTATCCATATCTGCGAAAGGGTTCAGTCCTGTTGTAAAGTCTTGTAGTAAACCGGGGTCTATCAGTGATGCGAATAACGGCCCAGGATCTGTGCCGTATCCATTAGCTACGAACGTATTCTGAGGAATGGAACGATTCCTGTTGATTCCCAAGTCATTGATATCGCGTCGGCCTTGGAGTCCATCGGTTGGTCGATCTGTACTGCTTTCGGTAGGTGGGTTAGAGACAGATGGATCGTGCTGGCTACTCGACCGGGCAATCTCTAAACCTTCTCGTAATAGCTCAGCACTTCGTAAAGCCACCGTCGCTTCCTGCATTGATTGCAGAACGCTTTGGGCTTTGGCAACATCGCTCAGCAACTCTTCACTAGACAGGGCTGTAGCTCGGAGCATGACAACATACAGGACGATCATGCCAGCGTATAACGTATACGTGGAGTTATACCACCACGTACGAAAGTAATGACGATGAGCATATGCGTCATAGAGAACCCGGATTGTGTCTCGCGCGGCCTCAAGGCAGAGAGTGACGTGGTCCGACACATCCAACTGGCCATTATTCATGCTTGGAGCCAGGAATAGCCGATGCGCTAGTATCCTTGCATTCAGGTACCTCAGTTGCAACACCAGCTTCTGTTTTCCTGCCCATTCTTCTTCACGAAAGGAGAGTCGACCAAAGTCAAGCCACTCTGGTAGATGGCATTTCCAATCGTTAAGAAGGCCGTCAAGTTCTTTTGCAATTATTGACTTCTCTCGTAATGTGAGTCCTTTGGCATCGTGATACAGCTCCTTGGATATACGTCTAAGGATAGCGGCGAAACGCACCATCTCATTTATCATGGCGACGCTTGTGTCTTCTGTCTCCAGAGCCTCCACAGTCCCTATAGTCGGATCTCTGATCAGAGGTAGGGGTATCTGATAGTTTTGCGGCTTTCTTAGACTATCTCTTCGCCCTGAGCTGCAGCTCATATCAATTTCATGTGAATAGATACACCACCAAGTACGCCGTGCAGCTTTTCGGTCTGGTGTTGACATTGATGTGGACTCATTGGCAAGCCCAATAGCGAGAGCCGTACGAACAGCTTGACCACAGTACATATAGCATCGGTGCGGCATATGTGAGTTCTGACAGTAGAGTGACTGAGCCAACATTAGCATGTGATATGTACGCACTTGTTGAGGGATCCTACCATCAGGAGCAGCGTTTGCGCACTTTCCAGGGAACACACTGCTGATGTGTCTCCCAGTTGGTCCTTGGACTTTCGGAAATAGATCCGGGATATTGTCTGGCAAGATATCCGCTGTTCAGGAGCCTCAGGAGCCATCAATTTCGCTATGCGTAATTGCATGTCCCGCCCTAAATCATCGAGGGTGCTTTTTCCAGCAATAAGCGCGCCTACCGCTACTACAATGTTGTAAAGTGCAAAGAAGTGTCTGGAGACTTTACGCCTTTCGGTGTAGGTGAGAGTGATCCAGACTTCTCTTTCGCATCGTTCCTTGAATTCGGCCGGGTCAAGCATGGGGTGGAGATATTGTAAGTTGTTGAAGAATATATGAATGTACGTCTGTTCCAATCGTACTCTCGTAGCCTGCTGAGACGAAACTGCGTCGACGACGTTGTTATAGTCTGTAGAGATATTCGCAGGGGTGATGGCATTGGCGGTGGATTCAGGTTGAGTGCTTCGAGGAAGGGCAAACGGACTTTCTCGCGTTATCAAGCCTGAGCCCGAGCCCTCTTCTGTCAAATGACCAAAGTTCGGCACGACTCTAACAGCGTTTTCACTATCGTCAACCACTGGGTCCTCTACAATCTGTGTAGGGGTCTTTAATCTTGAGGGCGGCGAGAGTACCTCCTCATTTGATAGTAGATTGATGATGGAAACTCTGTCCTGCGACAAGGCAGTAAGGCCAGTTGGAACATTGTGCTCATCAGAGTTGGGAACTCTGTTCCCACTTGGAGTAGGCAGCTCCTCGTGCCTATCATTGCTCATGGGGAACAGATGGGTTGTTGATTGATGACCCTCAGAGCCGACATATCGCGAAGGATCGTGTTGCCGGGCAAATGCAAAGAGCTGATTCAGAAGCACGAAGTTTGATGATGTGCCATAGAACTCCGTCCCCTGGGTACGCTGATTGATGTCGCCTACCACATCTAGGCCGTTTGCGGATGAGGTTCGAGGTGCAAAATCTTACATGCAAGGTCAGTAACATTCAAGCTGCCAAAAATGGAAGGATCAAAGACTGTATATACCAGGTAGTGTTGTAGCACAGGTGTGCTCCCGCAGCTCGTTGTTATTTGGTCTAATGTAACTTGTATAATTGAACGCGGGATTGGGAAGAGCATCCGGTGTTCTTGCTGTGCCGCTGTAAGCTTGTTGCTTTTTTCGGCCACTGCGCTTCCTGATGCCGTATTCGCAGTCAACATCGTGTTTGACGCAGTTCAAGCATGGCTGTTGCTGATCGCACTTGGCCTTCTTCGCGCGGCATCGTTGACAGGCGTGGCTTACTCGCGGCAGATTACGGCGGGCTCTGGGCGTCGCATTTGCAGGGTGGGACTGATCTTGGTCCGGCTGTGCCATGCTGCTTGTCCCGGATGAGAGTTCTCAAAGAGTCTTTCGAGATCCGCAGAATCGAATCGCCTTCTACCGATTTTGCCTCTGCGAACGGTTGCCGCAATGACAGCACAGCCACGCTTGACAATTATAGACAGTTTTAACGCTCTGTTCTGCACGCCGTGTATCTGTTCATTATACTCTGCCGTCTTTAGGAGCTTCCCACCTTTTCGTTTGGTGGGTCTTTTTACTGACGGGAATGATTACTTGGCAAGGTCTGGCATAAATCGTATATGGTGGTCGAGGAACCAAAGAAAGGGTTATCTAGCGGAGAATTCGTGAACGCCGGACCTTTTCAAACATCCGGTTCTTGTGCGGGGACGTGCGGCAAACTGCCGCGTGTGAAAATGACTTTACTCAGTGCTAGCGTCGCCCCGCAGACGATCAATACAGCCGTACCATTGGCTTTAAAAACGCGGAAGCTAGCAATAGATAAAACCTCTTGCACTGAAATTTAGGGTCGGTCCGAGACGCCTGTCATGCCGTCATCACCCACCAATTAACAGGGAATTGAGAGTGTCCACGCGGAGCAAACATCTGTACTGGAAGTCGGATAGAAATGTAGATCCGGAGCAACAGGCACGTAATGCGAATATTGCTATGCAGGGGATCTCGAACAACAAGCTCTTAAAGTGTCATAATGTAGCGTGTTCACATCTCACATACAGATGTCAATTCTGCTGACCGTTTACAAGTCGCTGTTCTGAACAAAATGCCGGTGTTCCAAGAGACCGCAAATGCTACGAGAGAACTCAGAATCCTTCCTTCTCGTGCGCCGCCCTTGCCGAGACTCTCACCTAAGCCACAACTGTCGGTAAGTGCAGAGGATAAGCGTGAAGTTGTTGTCATAGGTGTAAGTACAAGAGTGGATGTCATCAGAAAGGTAATAGCTTACAAACCTGTTGGAAGGCCGGCCCAAGTGGTCTTTTCTTGACCCTATTGCTCGCCCGATATGGCATTACTGGATCGTCACTACTTTGCTTGGACGCAAAACCCGGGACCCTGAAGGCTGGACAAGCAGATGGCCTGCAGCCTCGGACCCTAGAGGTTCTCCAGTCGCTCGGTATAGCCGCAGAGATCATAGATGAGGGTTGCCATATGGAAGAAGTTGCCTTCTGGAACCCTCTGCCTGCGAGTCCACAAGAATGCTGTGCTGGAGCCAAAAGAGGAATCGGGCGTACTGAGTTTGTCCCTGATGTGAATGTGCCCGCTCGTTTTCCTTTCGAGGTCACAATTCATCAAGGCCGCATCGAGCGGATATTGCAAGAGAACCTTCACATGTATGCGCCCGAAGATACAATCCGGAGATCGCACCGCTTCCTTAAGTATGTTGCGGATGAGTCAGATTCGGAGTTTCCTATTCTTGTCAAATACGAATACGACCACAGTGATGGTAGTATAAAGCAGGGCTATGTTCGCACCAAGTATCTTGTTGGGGCAGATGGTGCACGCTCCCGAGTACGCGCATGCATGGGATTAAGCCTCGAGGGCGAAACGACCGATCATATTTGGGGAGTCTGTGACTTTGTAGCGACTACAGACTTCCCTGATATCCGCAAGCGATGTGCGGTACATTCTGATGTAGGGTCAGTTATGGTCATTCCCAGAGAACAAATTGCCACTGGTGAATATCTCACCCGCCTGTACGTACAGGTGCCAGGTGAGATCAGTGCAGATGAAGACTCAGGGACAGACAAGAAGTCAGCCGACAAGAAGAAGCGTGGAGCTGTGACGTTAGATTACATCTTTCAGCAGGCCCGCGCGGTCTTTTACCCCTACAACATCAGTATCAAAGAAGGTACTACTCCAGACTGGTGGGCCGCATACCAGATTGGTCAGAGAATGACGCCAAAGTTTTCTGCGAGAACTCCTGATGGCACCGATAGGGTTTTCATCGTTGGTGACGGTGAGCACGATCCACTTCCTCAAAATGGACAGGTACTGATCTGGAGCAGCTTGTCATACACACAGTCCAAAAGCCGGACAAGGAATGAACGTATCCATGATGGACTCGTACAATCTGGCGTGGAAGCTCGCCCACAGCATCAACGGATTGACTCCGCATTCGGCATCGAAGGGAGCAGACCCCGTACTGGAGACATTCGAGTCAGAACGTACCGACACTGCTCGCCAACTAATAGAGTTTGATATAACGTTCTCACACATCTTTTCTGGCAAGATCGGGTCAGGGGATTCCACATCGTCGGGTCTTACACACGAGGAATTTCTTCGTGTGTTCAAAGAAGGCAGTGGATTTACAAGTGGTTGCGGTCTCCAATATCAACCAAGCGCATTGGTCAGACTGCTAGACAGAGCCCAATCCGGAATTCCTACCACAAATGATCCTTTGAGTGGTGCTTTAGTGCCCGGGAAACGGTTGCTCAATGTCGAGTTGAAACGCTACGCAGATGCAACAACTCGTCAATTGCAAGATGGTAAATTTCACTTATTATGGTGACAGAGGCCGGAGTATCAGCTAACACAGATCATAGAACTACCTTCAGTTGGCCGATACCGTATGATGGTATTTGCTGGCAACGACCTTCTCGACAAGTCGGGTGTGTCTCAATCATCCTTGCAGTCTTGTGGTGAGATCTTGCAACGATTTCCCGCAGGCACGATTGATTTTGTGTTCCTTCACCCTCTGAAAGCGCGATTTGAGTGGACCGACATTCCTCCCTGTGTGAAGCAGCTCGCTGAGATGCAAACCTATGGATTATCCCAGAAAGAAGACGCGTATGAGATATACGGTATATCGAAAATTGTGGGAGTCATTGCCGTCATTAGACCAGATGGATACGTTGGTATGTTGGCGACGCTGTCTAGTACACGGGAGTTGGAGGAATATTTGCGCTCTTGTCTTGTTTGTAGTTAAAGGTATATCACATCCTGGCATGGTTAACGTGGTGGGTGGCCTATGCATGGACCCAAACTTGCAACGTCGCACTAATCATGGCGAAAACCCGCTATGAACATTTCATTTCATTTCAAGCCATGCTGTACTACCCAAATTGCAAGCTTTTTATCTTCCGGTACCGGGATAGTAATCATAGATGTGCCACATCAATGCCTGTGTGGCAATTCACTACATATACAGCCACATCGTGATACTTGACACAGTATCTCAACTAATTGCAGCCAGGTGCATAACAGCATCTTCCGCAACGGTGCAATCGGCTTGCGGGGTAGACATACCGGATGTTTGTTAGCCGGATCCGGGGCCCCGTGACTACGGCAGTTGTGAAATGGTCCGAGATAGGAGTCTCAACTACATGCAGCCTTGTATAGCCAATGTCACTTTATCGAGGTAGATCCCCCACCAAAATCTGTTCAGCACACTCGGCTTCAAATCGCCGTGGTAAATACATCTTACCTATCGCAGTGCACAGAATCGTCTTGTTTCAAGGCCAAGATGGAAGACTTCGAGAAGACAATGGGGACCAATTTCAAGTTTGAGGAGAACCTCGCCGTTGGGAGCTGTGTGACAGATATCATCGACCAACGGTCTGCCAACATCAAGACCGCGAAAGACGGCCATACAATTTTGATCCCTCAACCTTCCGAAGACCTCAGTGACCCTCTCAACTGGAGTCCGATCAAAAACACGTCATCTTGGCCATTGTTAGTTTCGCGGCTTTTCTACCTGACTATGGCAGTGCCACCGGCGCCGTGACACTGCTTCCGCAAGCACAGTCAGTTCTTCATCACAATATCACAATATGTGTGGGGTATACACCTCTCCTATTGGTTCCAGCTCGCCTTGGCACCCACATATCGTCCCTCATATCGTCTCCGTAGCTGCCTAGTAGCATATACATCTACTACAGTCACCTACTCCACCTTGTGCCTGCGATCACAATACCTTCTTGACTGATTTAAGAACAGAATTTGGGATACTAGCAAAGACACGGTGAACTACTCCCAGGTTGGCGTTGTCTTTATGCTTGGCGCAGGTGGTACTTTTGTCGTCGCGCTCTCAGTATGGGCGGGGCGTCAATCAGCCCTCTTCTATTTCCTTGTCGTCGCTACTGCTACAGCTGCATGGAGCGTTGCAGCGACGACCTTCGGATCTTTCATGGCAGCACAAAACGTAAACGGTTTTTTTCAGCACCGTCGCGCAAGGCGAAGACCTGATGTTCATCTTCGATATGTTTTACTTCCACGAGCGGGCGCGTAAGATCAATTTTTGGGCTGCTTTTATCATATTGTCCCCATATATGGGACCATTGTTCGCAGCCTTCATCATCACGACTGAGCCGTGGCCTATTGCCTTCTGGGTCTATTTTATCGAGGTGTGTTGATCGTGATCTCAAGATGGACAAAAACTTACGGCTGTTTGAAGACTACACTCACACTCATCCTGACCATACTGTTTGTGCAGGAAATATACTACGATCGACGAAATTCTACACCAATGCAACCGCCCAAAGGGACGCTTTGGCCAGCTGGTGGGCACAGCCCAGTTTCAGTCGCGTCACTTGCGTAGCACTTTTGGACAGGCCTGCACGCGCCCTATCCGAGTCGTCTTGAAATGAACTGTGTTCCTCTCTTGTGTTTATTACCTCCTCACCTTTGCATGGGTTCTGGGTATCAACACCGCATTAGCAATATTTCTAACACCACCGTACAATTTTCGCCCAAAGCAGATCGAGTTCTTCTACTTCACACCCGTGGTTGCTGCTCTTATTGGCGAGGTAGTGGGGCACTGGCTTCACGATTCTATTGCTCGGATATGTATCAAAAAGCATGAGGGCCGCTTTGAGCCAGAGGTCAGACTGCAGGCAATGTGGCTTAGCACACCATTTATATTGGCAGGGATGATCGGACTTGATTCTGCTTATCGGATGGCTACCATTTTATGCTCATTTCGTTGTTTTGGGGACTATATGTCTTTGGGATCATGATATCTAAAGTCGCATTGAACGCGTACAATTTGGACAGTTATTCAGAAGCCTCGGGTGAGACATCTGCCTGGATAAACCTTGCACGCAGTAAGGTTCCATTGTTCTACCAAGACAACCTAGTGACCGCCTTCAGCCGGTAGTGGCTTTAATATCAGCTATTTAAGGTGATCTGGGCGTAGGCTTTGGTAACAAAGATTAGCTCTAGCACTTAGACTGGAATCTGTGCGTTTGGGTTTCTCATAATCGTTGCATTGCAGAATTCAAGAAAACGCCTGAGGTTGAAGAGTGGTCTGATGTATTTTGCCACAGCTTGAAGTACAAATTGTGTATTCATGTACAGCGCCCAGTCACCACCAGCGCCCAGTCACCACCGACCACCCTCCGAGCATGCTGCAAGGGATAACAAAAGCTTAAGCTTTCATTGGCGCATAGCACATAGTCGTGGAGCCTTGTAGAGAAAGAAGACATCTTATTAGGTGTGATCTTGCGTCGCTTCTTGTAGCTCATATCCTTCAAGAGGCCTCGGCGGGCGGTCGCTGGTGACTGGGTGCTGTAGGTCAAGCCATCGATCAAGCCTGATGGACTCAGTAGTGCGTTAACGCAGTCGCTCTGTTACTCTGTCAGCCTCTGCGACTCTCAGTGCGCTAGTTTTAGCATTACCTACGACGTTGTCTGCGTAAGCTCATAGGTAGTACCCTGCGGCTTCATCCTCCAGATCAGGAGACCCCAGCCCAGGGCAAGTAACGCGATTACATTCTCCGGAACGATGGAGAGCAACACCTGGGCGGCCATATTGCCCTGCGAAGGACTGAATGCCGTGGTCGACGTGACAAAGAAGGCAAGGGCTGAGTATATCAAGCGCAGAAGCAGCAAAGGGGTCATGATGAAGATGGTGGTTGCGAGATGCGGCAATGACTTCTGTTGGGTGCTCGCCTTCCATACGTACACGGTAATGCCCGTCTGCAGCATATAGACCTGGAGGAAAATGGCGAGACCGATAGCAGTAAGAATGCGGCCAAGTGATCTCCCATCTTGAGAAAAGAGCTTGAGAATGCCGACAATAAGCAGCGGAACTGCACCAAAGACGACGACATGGAGGAATATGGTTATGTTTGCCAGGCGAAGATGCTGCGACGTCTTGCAGCTGCGAATTGAGCTGTCAGATCAAATATAAAAGTATTGAAGGGAGTTGTCTTACAGTCGGTGCACCAGCATCAGCATGATACCAATCAGAGGTGAGAGACCAATGCCATTGACGATGGAGATGGACTTATTCGGGGGCCCGGTCTCGTCATCCACGAGTTGCAAAATCGAGCCAATGACGCGGATCGAGGCGAGGAGGAAAACGAACATCCACTCAAAGCGGCGCCATCCTTCCTTCACCCAAAGGAAAAGACCGACGGGGAGCGCGATGCCGCCATAGAGAATTAGCTCCGCGATGGCGAGTGAGTCGTGGGGAGACATTGTTGTGAGATGACTGAGCGATGTTGCAGTCGGCGGTGGAAGGCAGGGCTGTACTTGAGGAAGGGAAGGAGAGATTGTTTGCTAACAGCGAAGAAGAAGGGCGCGCGTCACGCTGCGTACGACAGTGGGCGTTTGTTCGTAGGCAGGCGGAGCGGGTTACACTGACACCTTGGCCACACCCACCCGTTACCCATGTCAGCCATTTCGCATTCGCTTGCACCTTGGCGGCGCCATTCACCCCATCCCTCGCCTGCCCTTGAAAGCATAAGCCTTTCGCATTCGCTTGTGTCTTGGCGACGCCATCCACCCCGCGCCCGCCCTTGGAAGCATAAGCTGCCAAGACAATACTTATCTTTCATACCGAGCCGCCGAGACAATACTAACGATTCGTAAGCGCCCCGGGCTGAGTCGTTTCAGGCCAACAACCGTGTACACCTCAGAGGATCTGGTGGGCTGATCATGAGTGCGGTCGGTGTGCAACGTCTGCATGTATCCTGAATCCTACATGACGTGCGATGACTGCGATGCATCGGAAACTCGGCCGAGAAGTAGGACAATCAGTACCAGCAATGGTGGGCATGTGTTGCCAACCTGCAAGTGGTGTTGAAGTTGTACTGGACAGTATTTGAGGACGTACAGATCCTTTGCATTTCTGCGCAACCAATGCCGTTCTAGGCTAAACCAACAACATGGCCGCCCCAGTCGATGTTACCATCCGCTCCCTCACCGGCCGCTGGCACTTGGTATGATGGCGCTTCGCCGTCCCTTTCGCAGGAGGCTGACATGCGCAGAACAAAGCCCTCTCCGACTCCCAACAGGATATGCTGCTTCAACAGGGCATGCCCTTTTTCGCTCGCAAGACGATCGCCCATGCCGCCATTACTGTGGATGTTGATCAGTACCTTGACGCCGAGCAGGTGATGCACGTGGATTCCAAGCAGTCAACTATGGGCCGTGTGGCGAGCGTCGAACTACGAACTGCGGATTGGGCAGCTCGAGAACAACAAAATCCTTATTTTGGCACCATAAGTGGTCAGTGTCGCATCGTTCCTGCAGCATCGCAACCCGCGCAATTCGAAGAGCTCGATGGTTGGTTGACGCAGGGTTGGACCGCAGGGGAGGATCTGCTCCAAAGTAAGGTGAAGTGTCCTGAGCGCGGTTGGGAGTGGGTGCAAATCTGGGGTTTTGCAGACATAGAAGGGACACGATATCACGTACGCAAGCTTCTCCTCGACAAAGAGGGTACTGCATTTAAGTGTAGGCTAGTTTACGACTGGGAAGATAGCGTGAAACGGGGATAAGTGTGGGCGGCACTAGTGGCGGGCCGAAAAGCTTAATAATCAAGGCCCACGACTCAAATCTAACGACTGGAATGGACTTTACATTTCAGAGTTGCTTATACCAACGCTGGCACATTTTGACACACTCATCCATGCCATCCATGCCCTGATCTCTTACCTTCTTGATGTTGATTCCTTTATGCGGGTCAATGGTCTCTGCTGGTGCTGTGCTCAGTGTGAACAATCTGCGTATTTGAAAAATGGGGAAAGAGTCCGGGCGACGATGGTTTCATTCTAACTTGTACGGCTATCTAACTACAGTCACACAGATTCAAGCAGCTCTTGTGGACTGTTTTTAGGGTTTCGGATAGTAGGAGCAGTCGTGAGCGACCCAACATCGCTAGGATCGGAAACGTGGCCAACTTGATCGATCTGATAAGTTTCCAGAGGCGGCAGTCTACGAAGTTCGCTATCCTCGCTCGGTGTCTCATCCGGTGTATCCTTTTCTACCGTTGCTCCGCGTGTAGCCGTCATTGCCAGAGCAAGTACAAGTCCCAGCGCTGCCGTCGATAACGAGACAATAATCTGTTGCCGGTACCCACGTCCGTAAAAACGCCGAACAGTGTCTTGTTGTTCTTTGGAAAGGGTATGAATATTCTCGACTGAGCTCTGTAGGCGTGCGCGGACTTCTGCGCTGACATAACTCTTCAGGTCCCGCCCTGTGACCCTGTTGAGCAGGCTTTGGGCAGCACCAATCCCGATTAGGCCCCCAAGAACACGCAGCTGTGTGGTAAGTCCCATAGCGACAGAGAGATCATCCTCGTCGACAGAACGTCGCGCCACGATGGTTATGCTGCTTAGTGATAGCCCAAAACCCAGGCCAGCAAGGGATTCGTAGACATAGTGACTCGCAAGAGCTGCACCAGTCAGTCGCACAGAGTAGAGGGGACCTAATCCTATCAACTGGAGCATGAACGAGATTGCCAGTAGCTCGCGCTCGATGGGTTTCCGAGAGCAAAGTGCGCCACCAAGACCGGAACCGAGGGCCGAGAAAATGAGAAGTGGAATCATATCGATCCCTGCGCGTACTGCAGACCGCGAGGCTACAATTTGGAAACTTTGCGGGAGTTGTATGATCGTTATCATGAATGGGAAGCCAATGATGAGTGACGTTCTGTCCCTAGTCAGTCAAGTTAATGCAAGTCCAAGGACATACCGACAGTAAGGCAGCATTGAGTCTCCAATTTTTCAGAAGCCGAGTCGGATATATAGGAAGTGTTTGATCGTCTTTGGACCCACGACCGAGGAAAGCCTCGTATAGGAGAAAGAGTACCAAGCATGTGCCTGCTCCGACCAGTGTAGATACGACGGGAGCACTGTTCCATTCATACTCGCTGCCACCACTTTGTAAGGCAAATATGAGAAGAGTTATAGCCGCTAATGACAGCCAGCCTCCTGTCCAGTCGACTCGTTGGAGATCTTTATAGCTAAGTTGCAGAGGAGTTGCGTTTGCTGGAAAGATGAAGATAACGAGTAAGATGAGAACTCCACCTGCAGGTGCACTAGAAGAGTCAGTCTTACTTCCTAGCATCGAATTCAACGTACTTGAGGTAGAACACCCATCTCCAAGACGAGGATGAGACAATCGCGCCTCCCAATAAGGGCCCCGCAATACTGGAGCAGGCAAATACAACACCGATAAGCCCTGCTACAGGCCCCATAGTCTTTTGGCTTGGTATTTCAGTAATGGCACGCATAGCCAGACTGTAGATGCCGGCTCCGCCTAAGCCCTGAAAGGCACGGAAGATGATCCTATCATGATCAGACTGGCTTGCTACAGCGGGTGGATTGCATACAACTGTATCATGCTCGTCGCCGCACCGCATGCGCATGATGCTGCTGTGAATGTCACGAGACCAATGAGTAGAATTGTTTTGCGACCAAAGACATCAGAGCAGCGAGCAAAAATGGTCAGAAAACCTGTGTAACTGAGCAAATATGACGTTACCACCCAGCTCGCCTTGCTATAGTCGCCCAAGCTATTTCCAATAGACACCAAAGCTGTAGCTATGATGGTAGTCTCGAGGGCAGATAGGAACAGTCCGACACATAGACTGTTCGAATGAGACTGAGATCTGGTAGTGTGCTTGAAAACTCACATCGCGACATTGATCCAGAGCCTATGGCCAGACAGGGTTGCGAGCTTCGCAATCGGTCGTGTATCGTTCGACATGAGGGAAGATCAGGTTCAAGCAATTAAGCGTCTAGATAGCGAACAGGCAGATATCGAAGACGCAAAAGTTGATCCCTCGGCATCATTCGGTACCCGTACACAAGCGAAAGCGAAATCCAGCTGACAGTACTTGCGGGTCTTCCTCGGCAGACGAACACGTTTGCCCGCCAACACTATGGGCGTGCTGACGTGCATGAAGGATTACTCCGTCTCCGGACCGACCCTGCCCCATAAAAGTGGGATGAGCTTATGGCTTCTTGGCGCGCTTACATCTGTACAGCGGATGTCCCACCCGCCCTTGCGCCACTGACAAGGGTCTACTGCAAGCAGCGTATTATCTCAGGAGGCCTAAGGAGTCTTGCCTTACAGGTGTTTCCAAACGCACGCCACGGTGGATCGACCCCTCCTGATGCCAACAACGTGATCGTCGATGAGCCCCAGGTGCAACAGGTTGCTGCGGTCGGATTACTCAAACTACCTATCTATCAATTCTGCCACCTTTGTTCATCCTTTTCGAACAAAACAGAATGGAGTTTGCTTCTGAATTACCACGAAAAATTATGGGGGTTACACCCGTCCACGTATGTATTTTTGGAGTATCATTTTTCATCGTTTATCTGGTGTCTCTCACATTCTACCGCCTCTACCTGCACCCCCTGCGAAAGTTTCCAGGGCCAAAGCTGGCCGCGGTAACCTTTTGGTGAGACCTCCTTTCAAGATTCTGTAGCTCTACTGACTCAGAAGGTATGAATTCTACTTTGACTGTGTCCAGCGAGGGCAGTATGTATTCAAGATTGAGGAGCTCCACAGACGGTACGGTAACGTCGTTCGCATCAACCCGTCTGAGCTGCACTTTGCGGACCCTGAATTCTTCAACGACATCTACTGCAATGCGCAAAAGAAGCGGGACAAGTGGGATTGGATGGTCAACGGCCTGTTCATCAATAAGTCACTGTTCGGAACAGTATCTCATGATCTACATCGAGAACGAAGGGCAGCACTGAACAACCTATTCTCGAAAGCCCAAGTTCGAAAACAGCAAAAGGATGTTCAGAGATGCGTCGATATCATGTTGGAAAGAATGAGAGTAGCAGGCCAAAACAGGGAGGTCATTGATCTCAAGGTTGCCTTTGCCGCCTTTACAGCCGGTACGCCATGTAATCATGGAAATTTATTTTAGCTGATGAATGTAGACGTCGCAATGGGGTTTGCGTACGGGCGAGGAGACAACAAACTAAGCGCCCCCGACTTCGATCCCGATTTTGGCCGCGCAGTTGAGAAGGGATTGAATTCTCTAGCGCTTATGAATCATCTGCCATGGCTGGGTTACTCGGTCCTCCTTGCGCGTTATGCACCTGAAAGAATTATCCAAAAGCTCCGCATGACATCATTCATGGAACTTCAGCGAGTAAGACTTCCTCTCCAAATCCATAGCACTACTGATGAGCATAGAGCATTGCGAGACAAGCCCGGCAGGTGCTTCTAGATCAGGAAATCACGGCGAAGTCCCGTCCAACAGTTTTCCAACAGATAATGGCAAGCAAGCTACCTGATTCAGAGAAGACACTTCCACATCTAGTCCAGAATGGCGGTTTGATCGTTAGCGCAGGTACTGTCAGCACAGCATGGGCTCTTTGTGTTGGAGTATTCTATGTTCTGCACCAGCCTACTGTGCTCCAAAAGCTGCAGGCCGAGCTGTTAGAGGCAATACCAGATCGCTCGGCCGACATAGACATTGTTCAGCTCGAGAAATTGCCATATCTCGCCGCCGTCATACAGGAGGCTCTGCGTCTCAGTGTAGGTGGTACTCACCGATCACAGCGCATTGCACCTAACGAGATTACTGTTTACCCTGACCGCGATACGGGAAAGACGTGGTCTGTCCCTGCCGGAACGCCCATGAGCATGTCTCATTTACTATTGTTCCGAAATGAGAGAATTTTCCCAGACCACGAGCGATTTGATCCGGAGCGTTGGCTTGGAAAACCGGGCATGGATCGGTACGTCTTCTCATCATCCAAATCATCCCTGACCCGATGTTTAACATTACGATGGCGCAGGTATCAATTTGCGTTTAGCAAAGGCACTCGAAACTGCATTGGCATTAACCTTGCTATGGCGGAGATGATGCTTATGTTGGCCGGTATATTCCGAAGTTGTCAGAACAGCAACGGCTTGAAGTT
The DNA here is from genome assembly GCA_002116315.1 of Epicoccum nigrum. Classification (NCBI taxonomy): domain Eukaryota; kingdom Fungi; phylum Ascomycota; class Dothideomycetes; order Pleosporales; family Didymellaceae; genus Epicoccum; species Epicoccum nigrum. Next base: position 1,055,891 of record KZ107846.1, on the reverse strand, counting down.
CCAAGATTACCTGACTCACATAGAACTTTTCGATACAAGTGTTCGAGATGTGGAGACGGTCGGAGATGGGGGAGTTCCGTTCCAACATCCAGAATCTAAGGGTGTACGCGTTATGCTATCCTAGATGACTTTGGTCAGATACCGGGATTCAACATCCCGGAAATCAAGAATTGTACTTATTTTTGGAGATGATCGTTGTCTGAGATGAATTCGGAATTTTGGAAGATGCATACAAACTTGGAGCTCTAACCTGTTTCCTGGGAAAATCAGATGAGGTTGGAGGAACAACATTAACACACACCTCATTGAGCGTGGCTCAGACTTGGCTGAGCGGGTGGCCTGTATAAGCTCACTAGCGCGCTGCAGATCCCTCTACCGAGCCTGCGGCTCATTGTGAATATCAATTGAGGATGGATGCGCTAAACGTTTTCCGCCCCGCTCTGCATAAGCCACTGCATCCTTCAGTGATAACACGTCCTGGCTGCTTGACTGCCCGTCAGGGCTTCATACATCTCAACACTAGACGTTCAAGGGATTTATGCAGTATGACGGCTTTCCGCGGGTAGCTAGCACGATGTTTCGGCTCGTTCGTTCGGCCCGTCAGATGGGAAGCGGTGGTGAGACTGCATTATCTTGTGTGATGAGCGCTGCATGTACACATGGTGATACATGAAAGATGAGTCAAGAATATACGCTTCCTGATAGGATACTACCACATGGCGTGAAAAGCTCTCATATGTGGCCGTGGGGTCTTGGTCTTAAATCGCCGATCAGGCATGACAGTTCGGCCGGTCAGACTTGGAGGTTGCCCCAGGAAATTCTATTGCGGTGCAAGTGAGCCTTACAGGTTTCGTACGTCACTCTTGTGACTATTATAGACTGACATGTCTTACAGCATGAGTATACTGATACCCCATAGCTCGCAAGGAACTCTCCGCAGTTTTCCACCATCACTTCTAGCGGTAGTACACTCATGTTCGAGTGCACGGTCCACAACTTGTAGCTATTAAACCACACATTTTCATACGGGTGGTAGCCAGTCTTACACCGAACAGCAAGCAAATTGACTTGCATCCAATCACTGCCATCTCCATAAGACTACTTCTAGCCAATTTTGATAATTGCCACCGAATCTTAGCCCTATCAAAGCGCCAACAATGACGGAACCTGTACAAGCGAAGATTCTGGTGATTATAACGGCTGGCGGAAAGTCCAATGCAGGTAAAATTGACCTGTTCTCAGCCAATTTGGAGTAGCACAAGGCCCCCACGCTGACACCATGGCGCTGCAGCCCCAATGTTGGAGGTCGCACGAATTCTACATTCGCGTGGTCATACCATCGAACTGGCCACCCTTGCTGGAAACGAGGGGTGGGCCGCAGAATGTAGTTTCGTCACCAGAACGTACAAACTAGGTCCCGGTGTACCCGAAGACGTTGAAGAACGTGAGTACCTTGCCATGAGCACCTGGGAAAATTCCAGATACACAACCGACTATTCAGCCATGTTCCGCTCGCGTCGGTTCATGGCCCACTCATGGCCTAATGTTTACAAATCACTCTGCATAATCGTTGAAGATGAGAAGACCCGGCCCGACCTCCTTCTCGCAGACTACGGTGTTGTAAGTCATTGCCTATTCCAACTGCTGAGCACGTACTGACTTGTGTCACCAACACAGGATGCCGCACGAGATATGACGATTCAATACGGCTTACCCATTGCCTTGCATTACAGTCAGATGCCGACAAGCATGCTGTATGCAAGTTACATTCCCGGGATCCCCGGCTTGCAGTTTGAGATTTTGACCAGTGAAAATGCCTCGTTAGCGCAACGGCTGCTCAATGATCTACTGCCGCTGCGTCTTCTAGGGTCCTTCATTCGCCACGGAACCTGGCTGCGGGAAATGCGAGCCGCTGCAGGTGTAAGATGGGCTCTGCCTCGCGCCAAGAAACCAGATCACCTGATTTTGGTGAACTCCTTCTTTGGCTTGGAAGTTCCGAAGGATCTTCCTCCTCTGGTGGCACCAGTCGGACCCATCCTGGGTGAGACTTTTCCCCAGCTTGGGCCCGAACTCGGTGCTTTCATTGAGGCCCGCCACAGGATTCTGTATGTATCTCTTGGCACGCATGTTCTGCTCAGCCATGATGCATTGTACAAGATCCTGACCGGCGCTGCCAAGGCTCTCCAAGAAAACCTTTTCGATGGAGTCCTCTGGTCCATGAGAGGCCTCGCCAAGAAACAGTTTGACCTCAAGGCAGATCTACCACCGGAATTGGGTCTCTCTAAGGCTACAGTCGGCGACCTCTTCGAAAGCGCTCATCCCAACTTCGTGCTAGTTGCATTCGCGCCTCAACGAGCCATTCTAGAACATGCTCATACAGTAGCCTTTCTCAGCCACTGTGGTCCAGCTAGTGCCAATGAGGCCGCTTATCATGGTGTACCCATCATTGGCATTGGTGTCTACTTTGACCAGCTCCAGTGTGCACTGAGGCTACGTGATGCTGGGGTTGCTGTGATACTCGATAAAACATTATTTTCACCAGATGATATCCGAGAGGCTCTTCGTCAAGTCTCGACGGATGAGAATGGCACCTTCAAAGCCAACTGTCGCCGCCTGCAGCGAATCGCCCGCATCGCAAGTAAGCGCAAGTTCCACGCTGCCGATCTCATCGAGGAGGTACTCATCCACGCTGATGCAAAAGCTGAGCTTGGTCAGCTTGGGCCACCACTTCACCTTCAAACCGCAGATACGAGGCTCCCGCGTTGGAAGGCCAATGCGTGGGATATCAAGCTCATCAAGCTTGTCAGCGTCGCTTGCGTTTGTGGCGTGCTTCGCCTGGCTTATTGTGGAATCCTTGGGGCAGGATCCAACTAGCTGATTGTGAGGCCTCCAATTCTAAGACCCTGGATGCGAGGGTTCTGCGTCAAACGACCAGTGCATCGGCCATCTAAATCGTAGAGGTGGTCAGCGTGTCTTGGATTTGAGACGTGGGGAAGTACGGTTAATCTCTCGTATTCTTATCGGTTGGTCTTCGTGGTTTTTACGGGCCTTATTGTGTTGGCATGGTGGTTTCGCTTGGCGTTCTTGGGAACGGCGGAGGCTATTCAACTCACTGAACATCTTTGTGAGCCTTCGCGCTCATAAATATCAGGGAACATCTCTCCCATCGAGATCAAACGCTCAACCGTCTTCCTACACAACAGGATTATTCAATTGTTAGTTCCTGCACGATTCATCTACCTTACATCGTCATAACCACTTATGTCTTCAAACAACATGGATATACTAGCAGATGAACCAGTGATGCCTATTGCTATCGTGGGTATCGCTGGTCGATTCCCAGGAGATGCATCCAACCCTTCGCGCCTCTGGGACCTCATTGCTGAAAGACGGTCGGCAATGAGTGAAATCCCAAAGGATAGGTTCACAGTAGACACCTACTATCATCCCAACAACGCACGCTCGAACTCGATTAACACTCGAGGTGCTCATTTCATGCAACACCAGGATATATCGTCATTCGATGCTCCGTTCTTCTCCATGACCCCCAGTGAAGCTAAGGCTACCGACCCCCAGCATCGTATGGCTTTAGAATGCACATATGAAGCACTTGAGAATGGTATGTTACACGATGGTTGGGGTCCTTACATGTTGGACTGATGGGATACTAGCTGGTCTTCGTCTCCAAGATTTACGCGGGACTGATGCATCCTGCTATGTTGGTAGCTTTACACGCGACTACGCGGAGCTTGCAGGCTATGACCCTGAGAACATTCCATTGCACCATGGCACTGGATCGGGAGATGCGATGTTGTCCAATCGCTTATCTTGGTTCTTCGATCTGCGGGGTCCTAGCGTGACGATCGACACTGCGTGCTCTTCATCCATGGTGGCACTTCATCTTGGATGTCAGAGTCTGCGAACTGGTGAATCCAAGCTGGTGAGTTAGACTCGTCCCTTTTTCGACCTCCAGCTAACGTTTTGAGTCAATCGTTGGCGGTACGAACCTGATGATCCTACCATACATCATGTCAGCGATGTCCAAACTGCACTTCCTCAGTCCGGACGGGAGATCTCACTCATTTGATTCCCGAGCCAATGGATACTCGCGAGGAGAAGGTGTTTCTTTCGTCGTGCTCAAACCGCTTGATCTAGCCCTCCGAGATGGGGACATGATCCGTGCTGTTATCCGAAATACAGGCTCAAACCAAGATGGTAACACACCCGGTATTACAGTGCCTTCTGCTCAATCTCAAAAGGATCTCATCGAGCTGTGCTACAGAAACGCCGGCTTGAACCCAGCTGATACTCAATATGTCGAGGCCCATGGTACCGGCACGCAGGCTGGAGATCCCTTGGAGGCATCAGCGTTGGCCCAAACATTCGGTGCATCGCGCCCGCCAGGTCAACCAGTGTACATTGGCTCAATCAAGTCCAACATCGGTCATCTTGAGGGTGCCTCTGGCCTGGCTTCGCTCACAAAATCCGTCATGGCACTTGAAAAGGGCCTTATTCCTCCAAATATATGGTTTGACAAGGCCAATCCTCGTATCCCAATGAAGGAGTGGAATCTGCAAGTGCCAACAGAGCTGCAACCATGGCCCACTCAAGGTCAACGTCGCGTCAGTGTGAACTCATTCGGATATGGCGGCAGCAATGTCCACATCATCATCGACGATGCCTACCATTACCTAAAGGAACGGGGTCTAAAAGGTCGCCACCAGACTGTTGGAGACTGGTCATCACCCGCATCTGAGGATTCTGGGCTAGACTCAGACACTGCACTGGGAAGATCACCACAGCTGGATAGCATTGAGTGGTCCGACACAGACATTCAAGCTGAACAGGTGTTTGTGTGGTCCTCGTCCGAGAAAGCCGGTCTTCAACGCCTGGCAACAACATATCAGCGGTATTTGAAATCGTCAAAGCAAAACTTGGCAGACAGAGCTGAGGCTCGCTTCCTTCGTCAACTCTCCTACACACTATTTTCTCGTAGAACCGCTCATCCCTGGAGATCCTTTGCGGTAGCATCGTCCGTCAAACAGCTTTTGGATACCCTTGAGTATTCTGGACAGATGGAATTTGCCCGATCTTCCGACGCTACTCCCGTCATTGTCTTCGTCTTCACGGGGCAGGGTGCGCAATGGTTTGCCATGGGTCGCGAACTCATGTCCAACGCCATTTATCGAGCCACCATCAATGAGGCCGAGGACTACCTCAAGTCTGTTGGCTGCGAATGGTCATTACTTGAGGAGCTGGAACGAGACCACCAAACTTCCCTGCTGAAACAGCCTCACATCAGTCAATTCGCGTGCACTGCCCTTCAGGTAGCCCTGGTCAATCTCTTGCGGGAGTGGGGCGTAGCACCACAAGCAGTTGTTGGTCATTCAAGTGGCGAGATATCGGCAGCATATGCAGCAGGATACGTCACGAGTGAGACTGCTTATTGCATTGCCTACCACCGGGGCAGACTTTCCAGTCAACTCAAAGATAAGTCACAGACTCCCGGTGCCATGCTGGCAACAAGTATAGATCCCACTGAAGTTGAGTCCTACCTCGCTCGTATCGCGACGGGTAAGGCGACTGTTGCTTGCATCAACAGTCCTGGTAGCATCACCCTGTCTGGAGATCTGAACGCCATCATGGAGCTGGAAAAGCTGCTTTCCGCAGATGGCTACTTCGCTCGTCGTCTTCAAGTTGATGCTGCATACCATTCTCACCATATGCAAGCGATTGCCGACGAGTATCGCGAATGTCTCAAGGACATCGTTCCTTTTGCAGAGGCCGTCCCAGTTGAGATGTACTCCAGTCTCACTGGTGAGCTTGTAGATACTGCTGGTCTTGGAGCAGATTACTGGGTTGCCAACTTGACAAGCATGGTCAACTTCAACGGAGCCGTGCAAGCGCTGACCAAATCCCTCAACCGCGCCATTCCAGTCTTTGTAGAGATCGGACCGCATGCTGCCCTTCAAGGGCCTCTGAAGCAGATCAACAAGAAGCTCAATATCAAGTTCAAGTACACTTCGGCACTTCTTCGAGGCTCGGATGCTGTACTCACAACATTGAACATGGCGGGCAACCTCTTCCTATCTGGTGTTGCTGTCGACCTAAACCGAGTCAACGCCGTGGACGAGAACAAAGTCAAATTCCTCGCCGACATCGATCCATATCCTTGGAACCATTCTAACAAGTACTGGAACGAATCACAACTCGTCAAGAATCAGCGTTTGAGGAAACACCCTCGCTTGGACCTGCTCGGTGCCCAAACACCCGACCTTCTCACCCAGCAAGCTCGTTTCCGCAACATTCTTCGTCTACACGAGATGCCATGGATGGAAGCGCATCAGGTCCAAGGATCTGTACTATATCCTGCTGCAGGCATGATCATAATGGCCATCGAAGGAGTCAAACAGCTTGCTGATGAGTCCCGAGAGATTGATGGGTACGAACTGCGGGACGTGACGATCGGCAAAGCCATAGTTGTCGACAGATCAGAGGACGGCACCGAAACGATGCTCTGCATTCAGCCTCGGAGGTTGGGAACTAGAGCAGATACCGCAGCATTCGAAGAATTCGTTATCTACTCTCTGAACGGCGAAACATGGAACCAGCACTGCTCTGGACTGGTGCGCATCCGATACAAGTCCGACCCCAACGACTTGTTTCCAGATGAGAGCAAGATCACGAACGAGGCCTACCGTAAGCAGTATCAAAGAGTCTTGAGCCAGTGTGTGAATTCCCGCAACATGCGCACGTACTATGAGAACCTAGAGAGTATTGGTCTCCAGTATGGTCCGCTCTTCCAAAATTTGACCGAAATTCACAAGGGTGAGTTCCAGGCTGTCTGTTCATTGACCATTCCCGATACAAAGAGCGCCATGCCCGGTAAGTTCGAATACTCTCACGTCATTCACCCAGCCACTTTGGACTGCATTGTCCAGATGGGAATCCCGGCTGCCACGCCTTTAGCAGTTGACTTATCCGCTGCGCGAGTTCCTACTTTTGCGAAGAGCCTTTTTATCTCTGCAGATGTTCCGTCAGCACCAGGATCCGTTCTACGCGGCTATTCCGTCGCGAGCACGGGCGAATCTTCTGTCGATGTAGTGGTGTCCATCGACGGCTGGGAGAAGCCATTAGTCATCCTCGAAGGTTTCAAGAGTACCACACTGAGGAGTTTCGATTCGGACAAATCGTCACTGCGTGAGCTTGTCAGTACTCTGGAATGGAACCAAGACTACACCATGCTTGATCCTGCCGATGTCAAGCAGATTTGCTCCAAGCCTATCGCCATGCTGCCTAAGAACGATCCTTTCCAGGCAGGAGAGCTGGAACGTCTCTCCTTCATATTCATGAAGCGAGTGCTGGGAAAATTCACCGACGAAGAAATCCGCGCATTCCCCCCTCACATCAGCAAATTCTACGCGTACATGCATAGGGTGTACGATCGCGTTCAGAAAGGAGAGCTTCAGAAAGCACTTCGCTTACCTTCCGATGTTGACTGGATCAAAGCCGACACTGCGTCCGATGACGAGCTCATTGCACGAGTGGGCTCCGAATCCGCTGATGGAATCCTAGTGTGCCAGCATGGAAAACACCTTCCTGGAATCATGCGTGGAGATGAAGATACGCTCCAGGTGCTTCTTGAAGGCGATGCTTGGACGAAATGGTACATCGACGGACTTGGCTGCGCAGAGATCAACAAAAAGCTGGGCGAGTACATCAAGCTCCTCGCGCATAAGAAGCCGGACTTGAAGATCCTCGAAATTGGCGCTGGCACCGGAGGCACTACCCTTCGCGTGTTGGAGAGCTTGGGCGGCGAAGTGCACGAGGATCTGCCACACCGCTTCAGGCGCTACGACTTTACCGACATCAGCGCCGGCTTCTTCGAAAAAGCCGCCGCCAAATTCAGCAGATTTGCAGGAAGAATGACCTTCGCCAAGCTGGATATCTCAGAGGATCCCCTCGCACAGGGCTTTAAAGAAGGTGAATACGATGTGGTTATTGCAGCCAATGTCTTGCACGCAACCCAGAATCTCGGGACGACACTGCAGAATGTGCGAAGGTTGATGAAGCCTAGTGGGAAACTAGTGCTCAATGAGATCACTATTCCCCGTCTCCGCGCATTCATGAGTGTTGGCTCCCTCCCAGGTTGGTGGTTAGGCGAGGCTGATGGTCGAGAATGGGCTCCTACCATTGGCGTCGAGGATTGGGATCAGAGGCTTCGCAACGCAGGTTTCACTGGTGTAGACATAAGCATGGCCGACCTTGAAGATCCAGAAGATCAGATGGGGTCTGTAATGGTCTCAACCGCGAAAGGCAACGCTTCGCTTATGCCATCCGATATCGTATTGGTCGTACACGAAGATCCCGCGATCCAGAAGTTTGCGACCATGCTCTCGGAGCGTCTTTCGCAATCAGCAGAGAGTGTCACTTCCCTTTCCCTGTTGGAAGCTACCGAGCAAGATTTGTCGAACCGAGCAGTCATCTTCCTACTCGACTACGACTCGGAGCATCAAAACCTTGCCAACACCGATCCTATAAGGTGGAGGCTCATTCAGAAAACCGTTTTGAGCGCAGAATATTCAATGTGGATCTCGCGAGGCGCGACAATCGATGCCACGAATCCGTTTGCAAGTCTTATGAGTGGACTGTCCCGTTCGATGCGTAGTGAGAACCCGGCTCTTCGATTCCTGCTCGTCGATCTCGACGCCAATGAGGACATGGCCAGTACGTCAAATGTAGCTGGTGTAGAGAAGATTCTCGCGACAGCAAGCAAATCTACGACTGATGCGCGACCTGAGAATGAATTTGCCATCAGAGGAGGGCAGATTTGCGTTCCAAGGCTCCAGCTGCACAAGGGCATGAATGACTTAGTACGTACATTCAACGGCGTATCTCAGCCTCAGCCTGGCCCGCTCCATCAGGAAGGACGTCCTTTGAACATGGGCGTCGCGATTCCTGGTCGCCTTGATACGCTTCGATTCGCGACCGACAGCGCATACAAGGCTGTGCTCGCCCATGATGACGTTGAGATCGAAGTCAAGAGCATCGGACTGAACTTCAAAGATCTCATGATCTCAATGGGTCAGCTCGATGAGCCAGAGCTGGGTTTCGAATGCAGCGGTGTCGTACGCCGTGTCGGCCCTACCGTGACTGACACCAAGCCTGGAGACCGAGTCATGACGTTCAGAGTTGGATGTTTCCGCAACTTTGTCAACACACCATCGATCATGGCCATTCCAGTCCCCGATCACGTCGATTTTCAAACCGCGGCTTCTGTGCCGTTGGTATTCGGAACAGCGTACTATGCTCTGTACGAGAAAGCACGGCTTGACATCGGCCAGACTGTCTTGATCCACTCTGCCGCTGGAGGTGTGGGTCAAGCGGCCATTATGCTTGCCCAGCGCGTCGGCGCAGAGATCTATGCTACTGTCTCATCTGCTGCGAAAAAGAAGCTCCTTGTAGAGAAGTACAACATTCAAGAGGATCACATCTTCAACAGTCGTGACACCTCCTTCTCGAAGGGCATCATGCGCATGACAAAGGACCGAGGTGTTGACGTAGTCCTCAACTCGCTGAACGCAGATTTCATGCGAGAGTCTTGGTATTGTACTGCCCGCTTCGGCCAGTTCGTTGAACTTGGTCAGAAGGACATTGTCGGTAATACCGGCCTAGAGATGGCACCTATGCTCAACAATATCACGCATCACTCCGTCAACCTGATTGCCATCCTGGAGCATGACACCGCAACAATGTCACGCATCCTCAACACAGTGATGCAGATGTTCGGCAAAAATATGATCCAGGCAGTAAGTCCAGTCGTCGGACTACCGATCGATCGCGTGGAAGAGGCTTTCCGTACAATGCAGACTGGTCAGCACATGGGTAAACTTGTCCTGAATATGGAGCCTGACAGTATTGTTTCCGTCATTCCAGCAATGTCAAGCCCAGCCAAGTTTAAGAAGGACGCTACGTATGTGCTTATAGGTGGCTTTGGTGGAGTCGGCCGCTCGATCGCGCAGTGGATGATTAGCCATGGAGCTCGAAATCTGGCGTTCCTCTCAAGGTCCGGTGCATCGAAGCCTGAAGCCAAGAAGGCACTTGAGCGATTCATCAAACAGGGTGTCAAGGTTGCCGTGTATCCCTGCGACATTGCCAATTTTGCCGAGGTGCAATCTGCCATCGAGTCCGCAGCAAACGAGATGCCTCCGATCAAGGGACTCATTCAAGGCGCGATGGTGTTGGAGGTATGTTCCAGTACGATACCCTGGTGTATATAAAACTAACTCGTGCAGGATGTGCCATATGAACACATGACTTATAAGCAGTTCATGGCTTCAGTACGTCCAAAGGTACAGGGAACGTGGAACCTTCACAATTTGCTTGGCGACGGGCTCGACTTCTTTGTCATGCTCTCTTCCTCTGCCAGCATTGTCGGTTCCCGCGCCCAAGGCAATTACGCTGCTGGCAATGCGTTCCAAGACGCCCTGGCCTTATATAGGACGTCTCGTGGACAGCACGCTTCTGCCATAGATCTCGGTATCATTCTGGGGGTTGGTTTCCTTGAAGAGAACACGAGCTCGAACGTAACAGCCAATATCCGCACCTGGAACTTCACGGGTATCAAGGAGCAAGAGATGCAGCTGATCCTCAGTTCTGCTATCACCGGTTCTAGTATGCCAGGTCAGCCAGCACTTGCACCGCACATGATCACAGGATTGCCTACCGCCGCGATGATCAATGCTCAGGGCCTCAAATTCCCGTCATGGAGTAACGACGCAAAGTTCACCCACTTACGCGATGTCGATCCAGACAACGCAAAGGCAAGCGTTGACGAAGATGGGGCACAGGTTCAAAGCTTGCTTCGTGCAGCTAAATCTCTCGATGAGGCTATCGACGTAGTCTCGAACGCCATCGTCAACAAACTCGCCAAAAGCATGATGGTCGATGTTCAGGATATCGAGAAGACCCAGACAATCACCAAATACGGCGTTGACAGTCTACTTGCTGTGGAGTTGAGGAGCTGGATTTACACAGAGTTGCAGGTCGATATCTCGATTTTCGAGTTGTTGAAGACTGTGCCAATCTTAGACTTGGCAGCACAGATCGCAAGTAAAAGTAAGCTTTTGCCAGCTGGACTGGCTTAGAGGGCATTGAGCAAATGACTACACAGATATGAAGGATTCAAGGCGTAATAGTCACTGGTATATATCTTAGACCCTTGCTTATTGATAAACAAGTTCATGTTGGAACATATTATGTTGCGGTGCAAGTCGGTCCTACAGGTCCTGATCGTCACCTCTGTTGACTATTATAGACTAGCACGTCTCAGGGCATGTATATATTGTCGCCTCTTAGCTAGATAGCAACTCAGCGCAGTTTCCATCATTTTCAGCGGCTGTCTACGCCGCAACATATTATAAGCAGGTAATGCACTGTACAAATTTTGTTTACTGCCATTATTGCATTATTTTCCCTTCTCAGAACCCTCATTTTTGTGTGTAGTTTTTGTAAAACTTGATTGTGCGTAATGCTCCGTACAAGGTCTGATGTCACAACTTGCACACTATCAGGTTTGCTTTGCTTGTAGCATTCATCGCCATTTAAAGTACAGTACTGTTCTCCAATCTTATCAGTATAATTCAGTCTACGTTCAGACGGACTGTAAGCCCTGGCGTTTGTTGTTTACGGCTCCATTTTTAGTCGTAAATCCTGTTGTCCTGTTGCTGAATGTTGAATCAGCTTGATTTGCTAGTGGGGTTTGTCTTGGGGTCGACGGATCTCAGACTCTTCCTTTTGAGTCGTCACGAATGTGAGCAGGAATGATAGTGAGTGCGCGTATCGAATGGGACAAACTCCAACTATATACCAGCGACACCCAATTAGGCGCTAGCCGTGACATGTCTTAGGGTGACCGAATGATCAGATAATCCTATATCATTTGTGTATTGAGCAGTTCAGCCGGAAAATATGAGTCCCTGTGGCGGTTGCATTGAACAAAGCCCTCGCAACATTCTGCCATGGAGTGACCGGGTAACGTATTGACTGCCGGCCATCTCGCACTGCCATCAAATAGCCTTTGGAACACATGCGTTAAATAAGAGTTTGCCCGACACGGCTGGACGTAGGTCATAGAATGTCTGTACATGCAACAGATTAAACCTTAGCCTTGAACTGCCTCGTACACGAGTCCATCCACCGCGTACTCGATGGCTAATTTACAGTGACGTAAGTCTTAGTAGCTATGTTCATCATATGCTGGATTCATAATGAAGAGACGATCGATAAACCTTACATCTTATATTGAAGATTTACACAATATTTACAAAGAACTGTAGGTGTTACACTATCGAGATGAGGATCATGCTCGTCTCGTAGAAGCGGGTGCCGTGATAAAAAGAATATTCTATGCAATCGCCTTCGAGACCTGAATGGTGCCATAGCCATAGCTGGCCTTGTTGTACTCGCTGTACTCCAGAACGACCTCACCCTCGCCAAAAACGGTGGCAGGATCAGGCTTCTCGACGTGCTGAGAGAGCTTCACGACTAATAACAAGAATCAGCTTAAGTTCCAAAAAAAATTATGACTGAGACTCACTCTTTCCGTCCCAGTCGGCGGAGACTCCATTGTGGTCACACCAGTTGGGGGTCGGCTTGTCGTCGATGATGCAGGTGAAGCGCGAACCAAATCTCGAGTTATCGGGGTTGGCCTCGCTGTGGAAGTGCGCAGACACGGTGGTGACAATAGAGCTATCGTCGTATGTGGATACCGAGACATCCCAGTAGTCACCTCCAGCACGCGGGACTGCGACGGCAGAGGCGCTGGCAGCGAGAGCGAGGATAGCAGCAGAAAAGCGCATGATTGTGATAGTTTGTTTGGTGGGTGAAGGGGTGTTGACAGTTGAGACTTGTGTTGATAGAAATGAAGTGGACGGAGACTTGGGGCGGTTATATACACAATTGCATTGAGTGGTAGTTGCCTCATACGTCAATGCATACCCACTTTTCCTTCGTAATAACGGGGGCTAGCACGGACGCAATCATTTCTATTCTTGAAAACGGATACGAGGTGTATCCCTGACATTGATTTTACTTCGTATTACAGCGTTGATGCAACGTGCAAAAAGAACGAGACTCAAAAAAATCCCTAGAGCACAATACAATGGGACGTAGGCTGCCTGATGTCCCAACAAAGCACGGACTTAAGATCTTTTGCATATCTTTCTAGTTGGCACTCCACCTATCAACGCATCCTCGTGGAACTGCGAAGGATATCTTTAGGGGTGAATGCTGGCAGACGCATATGTTTGCTTTCTCCTTGCAAGTTCTCAGAATCATCTTATGATGAACTAGCAAAGCTGGAAAGCGAATGTTGAATTTGATTAGAGCTGAGTGTAGTTGCAGCTTGGGCCAGATTTGACACTCTAGGTCAGGTCTGAATGCGCCGGGATACGATCATCTGTGCGGACGGATACGACCTAATAAGATGCCCCTGGAGTGATCTCCAACTTCCCAGTCTGTATGTGCATTGTCGACAGAAAGGTAACATTGGAGATCTGCGCTCGATCGGCATTGCCCTGTAACACGCTACATTGTGATTGGTCGCGGCTAGTCATTCTAGCGGCACTGTATATGACCTACCTGACCGCTGTCCAGGACAACGTGACTTCTCCTTGCGCGCGTTCACTCAGCAGGAGGTGAAGCGGGCTGCCTGCGTAGCGAATGCATGTGCATGTTCTGTGCATGTTCTATGTGTCTTGCCAACTAGGTACCGGTGTGGTTAGAAGCAATGTCTGGATTTATGCTGCGATATGTATGTTATTTAGTCGCAGTAACGCCACCCTGTCACGTGTATAGTCACATGTATGCATAGTAGCTCGTGTTTCTGCCAGCATAGACATTGTTAGCGCACTTGTTGAAGAAAAAATAGATCATGCACACGAGTTGACAACTTCAGCCCTCGATGCTCAAACAAAGAACAAAACAACGCAACACACATTGCCCGAAGACAGGCAGTCCCCCTCCACTTCATGTGGTCTCTTTAGGCTCAATTGGAAAAGCGCACTACTCTGATTCCACGGCAATGAGCGTTATAAGACACACAAGTCTTAGTACCCTACGCCCCAGGATATTTTTGCGCACCTCAGAGCCTCGAGGTTTGCCTCAAAGCCTTGCGGATAGTTTGAACTAGACAAGTAATTCATTCGATGGTCAGAATTTCCTCGAACTATTGTCGGATCGCTATCAATTCTGTGAAAGAAAGATATTTTGTAATTCCAAAACACATATATGCTTCAGTACGCAGTCGCAAAGATCAGTGAGCGGTAAGATGTGACGTAAAACGCAATTTGTCTTACGAGCATTGACAAGGGCTCTTGTTGCAAGCCCTGTAACAAAGGCCCTCGGAGCTGGGCGCTCTTAGGTGACACATGAGAGATTCCTTTGCGGGTGTAGGATCTAGTGCAGACCCACGCAAAGCCAGTTGAGGAATCGGCGTTCTCGAGTTTGATACATGAATGTGATGCTTTGTTAGAGCCCAGGCGGCGTTTGAGATCTTTTGCAAACTTGAAAGACTTGCCGCGGTGCTTACACGTTGACGACGCTTGGCAGCTGCGTTCGTTTATATGACTGCGGTAGCACAACCTAGTTGGAAATGACTTTTTGCACTTCCTACATACGAAATTCGTCTTAATTCGTGGGAGAGCCAGTTTGCCGTCCGAAGCGTCTGAGCAGGCTTGGTTGATGTCAGAAAGGACTGCAGTTTGAGGAGTGGACTGGCCAGAAGACGACAATAATGACGAACTTAGGAAAAGATCTTCACTCGTGTCATCGGGGTTATTGGTGGCTCGCATGATTGGTATCTGGGTGGACAGGGGCCATTGTGTGTCTTGGGCAAAAGGTTTGGAAGCTAATTGTGTTCGCGGATGATTGCTTAAGCTCTCTGCAATGAATGAATCGAATCTTTACAAAGGGAGACTCTGATGTTCGTGTGCGTAAAGAGTCAAAGGACTGGGGTCGGTGCAATTAGAAGTTGTCTTATAGAAATTACTGTCCGAAATACTAAAAGGTTGCGCGTGGTCGACCCGCCCGTAGCCATGGAGATCGTATAGAGGACTCTGATTTTGCGACAGTGATAGTAGTACTGGGTTGAGAGCTCTATGATCTAAAGACTAAATCTAGACTTCGCTTTATGCGCGATGACTACTGAGAGATAATCAAAACTAGCATAATCTAGCAGATCTTAGATATCTCTTACTGATTGTGACTGGAGATTGCTCAAGCGGCAAAATACAGACCACATGGAAAAGACACTATTGCTCTGGTTGTTGTATTCATCCTATATGTGAAGCTGACATTTGGCATGTGCAGGGGTGCGGTAGCAGCGCTTTTCTCGGTATTGATGTGCAACGAACGTCACTGAGGTCTGGGTGATTGCGCACGAGCAACTAAGGTAGGAGGAGCAAAGACTCTGTGGTCAGATAACGTAACTGATGAAGTATCTATACAGATTGAAGATGGGGGAGGGAAGAAGGATGGTTGGAGTTATATGTTTAGACGATATAGACGGCTTCACATCTGATTGGTGGCCACCAGAACGAAGGGACTACGCCAGCGGTCCGACGTCAGCATGGCGACCTCTTCAATAATAAGCAGCCTACCTGATCTATCCCCGCAGAAAAGGTTATAGCTTGCCTTTTACTTTTACAAGTATAGTCTTCTTAGCTTTACAATTCTAGTTAACCTTCTCTATATCCGATGAGTATGCGCAACTCCGGCGTGACATATGATTGGCCAATCGGTATCAAGTATGAAGCACCGCCCCACTACTTAGTTCTTACATACTCCGTATTACCTCTCACCATTGCTCTGAAAAGTAGCTTGTCGCGTGTGAGAACGCGGCCTATCGCGCGCATTTTCTTGTCACGGCGGTTTCATCGTCCTCCACCGTGGTCCACTATGGTCACGTGTTCGCGTTCTTGCATCATCCCAGTCCATCACTTCATACGAGGAGGTAGAACGTATAGCATGAGCACGCCACGCCCCCAGTCTTCTTTACCCCCCTCCCCTCCGTCTAGAAGATTGGAAGACACCCAACTGCACAACAGCAAGTCCTCCACAATCTCCGAGGCAAAATATGGATTCAAGATCTACCGCACCGACTATAGCGATGAGACTAAATGGCACCGCTTCATGACCTACCTGAACGCGCAGACCCAGGCACGAATGGAAGAAGAGAATCTCGTCCATGAAATCCCTAATATCGACTGGGCGGTAGAGTCCTCGCCTGAATTGGCCCGTGCCTCTGAGGAAGAGATCCGCCGGTACGTCGCCCGCCTGATACAACTTGCTATCCTTTGTTACACTGACCCAATGACGTGAAGCAGGTTCGTTGAATGGGCCGACTCTGGCGACGAGCCCATAGACAACAGCGCGCGCTTCCGTGCGTGCATTGTGGTAGACCACGATTGCCTGATCGATGTGAACGCGGTCGCGGAGTTATTGGAAGAGGAACATGAGACGCTCGACGAGTTCGACGGCGGCGGGTTGGCGTGGGTGCGACTGTTGTCGCAGGATCCGAATGAGGGCTCGCTACGCGTTTGCGTGTCGTATTTGGTACCAAGAAGCTTTAATCTTGTTCCGTACAACTGGGAGGAGATAGGTGGTGATGAGAGGGATCCAGCAAGGCCGTGAGGGTATAGAGTGGTTCTTAGGTATTTGGTTTTGAGGTACTAAGCAAAGAGTAAAGCGTCATTCATTAAGATGGTTCCACAACTGACGCTTGGTAGTGCTAGTAAATCTTGCCTGCCTCGATTAAAGTCTCTATTACAAGTGCCCTGTCACGGGGGTCGCCTCACGGTATCGATATGCACAGCGATACACCTCGATCGCACACTGACAGATCACGAAGAAATATTCAATGCAGAGAATGTAGTTAAAGTTTGGCAGGATGTGTAAGGAGCGTTTTAAGATAATTATATCCATGGAGGTACACTCGTTTAGATCTCCCTCTGCGCGCCATGGTTATTTGTATGCTGAAGTCTTTCAGCAGTCTGAATCTGGCGTGGACTCGTTGAGATATTGCTTTTGATCGCATCTCGACGTCTGTGAGCAACGCACTTTGCAGGATTTACTGCTTTCCAATATTGATGGGAGTGAAATCGGAGGTGTGGTGGATTCATCTCCGAAGCCCAAACCGATCGAAACAGTTGATGTAAGTAACTCGGACGGAGAGTGTGCGACCAGTTTCCTTGCTGGGACAGCAAATGACGTATAGTTGTGTCCAATTGATGGTGGCTGTCCTGAACGAAAGCCTTTAGGTTGCCGTGACGTGAACAACCGACTCGGTAGTTTCGTCAATTGATACGAACGTTTGTCCAAGGTATAGAGCAGATTCTGGAAATCTGCTATCGTATTCAACTGTTCCTGTTCTTGTGTAAGTGCTGGATAACAGGATCTTGCTCTTCCTGACATAACGCGTCGGTTCTTTGATCACGTTGGATGCAATATAGGCTATTATTGATTTAGCCTTCAATAGCAACGACTGGTGGTGCGGACTGATAGACATCCTTACTCCAGAATAATGGGATGTGGGTCAGATGCTGCGGCATTCGGGTCATTTTGAACCAAGATAAAATCAGCGGTAGACTGGGAACAACTATGCTAGGGAGTGGTACATAGGTCATCTGAAGTTGGTCGTCAAGAACAATCATACTATTGGCCTATCGCACATAAATGCGAGATCAACAGATGTACCTTGTAGAGTTTTTGATATGTACTCCCACTTGTAGCAGCTTTATTTGTCTCTCTTTGTTGATGATTAGGTCTATGCCAAGCATATGGATGCCCTGCATAAGACTTGGGACCCCCCCCCCCCCATGTCAAAAAAAGTGGGGATATGAGATTAGATACGATAGCAGCACAATATGGGTATCAACTTACTCGCCATGACGTGCTGAGATAGATGATGAAGGAAAGAGAGTCGGCAAGACAGAGCGACGTTGTTAAGATCTCTGTGGCCTCCGAGTGGTGGTGAAGGTCTGGGTCAGGGTCTGCACGTGACAATAACGTCACAACCCCTCTTCCTTATCATAACCCCTCTTTGGCATGCCGAGTCTCCTTCCTCTATTATACTCTTGTTGTGTTAACGTGGTAAGGGCAAGCCTGCAGACCTTTACAATCTGCCTCAGCACATTAGGCCGAGTAAATTAATACCCATATTGTGCTGCTATCTACCTAGGGTCGTATCTGATCTCATATTCCCACTTTTTTTGACAGGGGGGGGGGTCCCAAGTCTTATACAGGTCATAATAGCTGTGATCGCAAATTGCTGCAAGTTGGACTCGGGCATCGTGGTCTGAGGACCTGACGGTCCGGCGGTGAATTCCGTGGTTGTGAGCGCAGGTGGTGCGCGGGGTTGAGGTATATGAGGTAGTGAAGAAGGTGGTAGTGTATTAACCAAGGCACCTACTAAGACGCAATATATAGAGGCAACTGTGCGCTATGCGTGCTAGCCTTACCGGCGGATTAGTAGTTAGATGGGTAACTACTAGCGAATACCCGCTGTTATATGTTTTTGTCCATGCTCACTCTTTTGCCTACATTAAACTCATTGATAGTGATGCAAATCCAACACCCCCCGATGACTCCGAAGATAGCACTACTAAAAGTGGTTTAGACCGCGTTGATGAAGGGCTGAATTGTAGAGCACGGCTCGCGAGTTTCTTTGCTACCTTGTGGCATCTCAGTGCCTCTATTGTCACTCCGGCGATCCAAGTTCTGGAAACCAACTGGTGATATTGGAGATTATGCGACCAGCTTCTGGTCAGTTATATAACCTTCTTGTCTCGTGTCAAAGAGACCACAACACCAATAACATGTGCGTTCCACAGTGATATTGTATATATTCGGACCAATGTGGCCGCATCCTGGAGCAGTACGATGACATTTTGATACTGGCAACCAACCGCAATGGTGTCTTTGACGAAGCTGGCGCAATATCCCTTGAATGGCCGACCGATCAGGAACAATGGTCGCCACTAACATCGTAGAAGACATGTGGTGGACTGTGGATTAGGGTTGAGCGTGCATGACGGAGGCGATAGATCGAATCGCGGACGCTTCCTTCCAGGAGGGTGGATGGACTCGGGCCTTGGGTCGCACACGGCGAGTGTAACGGATCGAAATGCTCGTGGCGGACATGTGGCAGAAGAAAGGTCTTAACTAAGTACAAACGGTTCGTAAACGAGTAATGCCTTGGATATTGGGCCAAATCAGCATCGAAGATGGAAAGCCATGATTCATACCCGTTAGTGGAACGACAAGCGTAAGGTTTTAGCTAACAAGCTCAGTAGTGACAAGATCAAGATCCCTCGCGTGAACTCACGGCTTCTACAGTACGTCCTGTCCTATCAAGCTCTCGAACTCATTGCCCGTTCCAGTGTTTGGGTTGAGATACAGCCACTTCATCAGATAATTACAACGTACATGGAGAGACAAAGCGGTGGTGAATCAATAAGTACAGACTGGAGAGGGCTCAGACGTAGTCGTAGACTGAACGAGTAACACATAAGGGTCATTTCGCAAATATGCAAGACTCTGAGGTTATGTCTCAAGATCTACCGCACTTTGAGATCACTGTCATACCATGGAGAGTAGTGTGGACTACCTTAGTCAAGGGTAAGCTTTGTAGAACACGGTCTGGTCACTGTTTCTGGATCTCTTTGCCACATTGTAGTGGTATCTTAGTGTCGCTGTCGTCGGACTTCGACTATGCAAGATCTGGAAGAAATTGGCTCATGTATTGCTCTGTCGGGATTTGAGTTTTCTACAATGCTACAATGCTACAACGCTATACCTATACTACTGTAAAATCCCGGATGTGAAGAAGTGACGCTAGGAGATGCGCAAATGCCGCAGTCTGATCAGAAGCAGTGATAAAAAAAAATGTTGGATATCGGAAGTGCGGCATAATGAGAAATCGTCGAATGTAAAGAAAAGATGCCATGTTGAGCATCCTCGAAACCGGTTGGTGCATGCTCGTGTCTGGACCGGGTATGTTGTCATTGCTTCGTGCTGTGGTCCCGGCCCGCTTGCCTTATGTCTCTTAGTGAATTGAATAAAAACGTATGAAAGATGATGTCACAGTGCTGAAGCACGTTGTAATGACCGGTCAGACCGGCCTTAGTTGGGCTCTCCTCAATAGCGATTACTGAGTGAGCTCAGGAGTCGTGTCGTTCGCATCGTCATCCTCTAGCCTCGTCTTGAGGCCGCCCTCGACTTGGATACCTTCCCTCACCCAGTTCATGTTTTGAATGTCCTCCAGGCTCTTGCGTCCGCGAGAGACCTTCTTGAGGAGACCTTCAACACATTCCCGAGCGCCGGCCCATTCCTTGCCCTTTTCAGGGTCCCATTCTCCATCGTCGTCGCCAAATTTGACCCAACTCCAATCGCATCTCGCGATTCGGTGAGCTGCTCTGCTGCGCGCAGGCTTACCTGGCGGCGGGTCGAAAGGTAGACGTCCTTCCATCAAAGCATACAGCAAGACACCTAGAGCCCAAGCGTCGGTCTGACGACCGTCGTAAGGTTGGCCTAGTAGGATCTCCGGTGCGGCATAATCTTCACTGCCACATCGAGTCGTCAGAAGAGGAGACTCTGGGGGAGCAGGAATCCGACGGGAGAGACCGAGATCTGTGAGTGTCGCAATGGGGTACGGATGAGACTGTGGGTTCTTCAGAAGGGGTACGGAAGAAACTGGAACGTTGAGAAGAATGTCTGCCATGCATTAGTACAAGACCGAAGTGACTGCACTAACCAACGTGAGGCTGCTGTCGAAGATGGGAGAGAGCTACTTTCTAGCTTGATGTCGCGGTGAACAATCAGCTTGTCATGCAGATATCGTACAGCGCTGACCATCTCAGCAAACACACGTTGAACAACATCTCTGCTCAAGACATCCCTGTGGTCACTAGCTACATCGAATAGATCACCACCAGGGCAGTATGTCAATACGAGAAGAGCCTGGGCCTCATTGTGATCAAAAGCTCGTAGGCGAACGAGAGAGGGGTGCGAGACTGAGCGGAGCATCTCCACTTCTCGCTTGAGGCTTAGCTCAACACGTTCTTCGTCGGCGCCGCCGGCAGGACCGTGCTCAACGATCTTGATGGCGACGAGTTTGCGAAGGTCCAGAGACTTCTCGTCCAGCGGGTCTTTCGCTGCAGTCCTCTCGCACGTGGCCAAATAAACTTTGCTAAATGTACCTTGGCCGAGCTGGCGGACGGGGCGCCAAAGCCTCTTCTTCATTTGTGTGCCCTGACGAACTGCGATGTATTTGGTGTCGTCATCCTCGGCAATGATATCCTCCTCGTCCGTGACACTCCGGTTGCTCGCATTGCTGGCAGGGGGCGTGGGTAGGCCAGCGGAGACTTGCGCAGGAACAATGCCCCGCTGGGAGGCAAGGTACTGCTCACGGCGCAGGCGC
This sequence comes from Epicoccum nigrum, assembly GCA_002116315.1. NCBI lineage: Eukaryota > Fungi > Ascomycota > Dothideomycetes > Pleosporales > Didymellaceae > Epicoccum > Epicoccum nigrum. The sequence goes on along the minus strand of KZ107846.1, from coordinate 1,034,413 downwards.
TGCTGCACGGTTGCGTCACCTTCGGCAGCAATATTACCGATAGTGACGTTTCGAGGTCGAACATTATGCAGTGAGTCCGGTGTATATTCGCTCATGCTGCGATTCCTTTCCCTGGCTGCTTCGTTGTTGTGGTGTGCTTGGATACGTGCCTCTGCAGCCTCCACTCCGGTCGTCTTTAACCTCTGGTAGCCCTTCTTTTTCAGCGAAGGTGACGGGGACAGAGTGGCTCTACCCGAGTTGAGGTAGATGTCATCGCGTGAACTCGTGGAGCTTCCTCGAGGTCGCTGGGTAGCGCGTTGCCATGGCCCAGGTGAGTCGCCCATAACCAGCGGCGAGGGCAGAGGGGTGAGGTCCCCGAGCGCGTTCAGAGCAGGCGAGGAAATGGCCGACGAAGGCGAAAGCGACCCGGCCAGGCTGTTGTTCGATCGCGCCGTCCTCAAAAGCTTCTCGTCGATCAGGATTGGCGCGGTCGCTGACTGGTGCAACCCTTCCGAGCCTGTATCTGCCATGGAGGTGGTGTTGCTTGGTGTGTTACGCGCAGTCGACGTCGTGGACGGTGGCAGATCGGTGACGAGGGTCAGCCCGCTGCTGGGCGCGCGGACGTGCCAGCGAGGGATGTAGAGAGGTTGCGAGGCGTTGGCAGGCGCGTCATGGACAGGGTACGGCGTGAGGTTGGCGTTTGTTGCTGACGATGCAGCGTTCAGATGCGCCGAGGCTGCGGGAAGGGCTTCGGTGTCCGATCTGAGGGCTTTACTGAGCTCGCTGAGGGGGGCAGTAGGCGGGGGGCCGGACACAGAGCCCTGTTTGCCCTGGGATGACTCGGGGCCTTCCATTGTGGTTGCAGGCGAGACTTTGAACGAAAGGCGCGGGGGAGCGACTAATGTCTGGCTTGCTAAATCGAGGCTTGTGCTCATCACCTCTAAGATAGCGCCCTCACTGGTGGACCTGGCCTGGTACCTTATGATACCTAGCCATGCCGCTGCAAGGGGAATAGCGCTTGACTAACACGTCGCAAAGGAAGCTTGATAGACTCCTCGCTCACGACAAGGCAAAATCACCGTTGAGAAATTGTTGTTCGTAATCTTGACTCAACTTGAGTTCTCTGCTCTGTTACCGGTACGTGCCTCACCTCTGTAAACACTGTAGTACGTAGATAGGTCCCGTATGGCCAATAATAGAATACCAGGACTGATCGTCTAACGCGTTTAGCCTATGAGGTAGGCGCGGACAAGCACGAAGGCGTTCAGGGCTAGATTGCTTGGAGTAAGCCTAGATGCAGCATGCAAGGTTCGCGCATCCCCAGATTTTGTGCCGCGCCGCCAGACCCTGCGCTCGCTGTGTTAGCATCTGTAGTTTCAATCACCAAATCTTTCCTCGTGTCCTTTGAGGGAGCCGGTGCGCAGCACAATCTGCGACCAGCCAGCAATGTACCACAATCTAGCACTTGTTGATCAGTATGCACAGTCTGCCGTCACGAACCGGTCACAGCGTCAGATGCACTTCGAGGCGCGTTTCCTACATTGTCTTCCATTAACTATACGCTTTATAAACCCATAGCCAACCATAAATTGTTTGACCCATAGCGGATAGCCCGCCTGCAATGGAGGCCAAACTTTGCAGTTACCCTTCAGCAAATCGAAAGTTAGTGCTACCATCAACTGCCAGTCTCGAACAAGCCGAAGGGAGGATAGGATGAGAGAGCACGTGACAGTGCAGAAGTTGCTGTCATGGTTAAGCCTGCTTCTGGCCATAGGTGTATGGCTGCTCGGAAGTAACCGGCGAGTGGTTGTAGGAAGGATAGCCGTTCATGTACCCAGCGTTGTACTGGCCGTTGGTGCCGGTGTGGTAAGGGTTCGAGTTTGCGTACGAAGAAGCCTCCCCTCTGTAACGACCATGGTATGTCGAGCGGTCAGTCCATCCTTGGGAATGCCAGTTGTTGCCGTAGTTGCCACGTGCATCACCATGTGCGTCGTAGTTACCGGAGGCAGAACGATCTGGTAGAGTTGGCATTTGCGTTTGCTCGTCACGGCTTACCTCGGTCCCGTAGTAGGTGGTAACAGCAGGCTGTGAATGATGAACGGGTGTAGACTGGGGCATCATGACAGTGGCTGTATGAGAAGAAGTGGACTTGGACTCAGAAAGCTTGTCCACTGTCAGCTGCATATGCGCCATTGCCTTCTGAATCTCCTTGAGAGTTGACTCCACCTCAACCGTCTTCTTCGCCTGCTCGGCCATTGCGCCGATGACTTCGGTCTTGATAAAATTCTCGAGCTGATCGATTTTCAGGCCAATGCATTGGGTTTGGTGGACATCCTTGTCGACCTTTGATCTTACACCCTCAACGTGCTTGTCTAACATAGCAACAAGTTGATCATGTTTTGCGTTCGTTGTGCTTATCTGTTGCTCGGTGTGCATACTGATGGCATCCCAGGTCGTCTTACCGACCACGTCAAGATGCTCGTTCGTCATGAAGAAATGTTCTTCAATGGTCCTATCCGGGCGCGGCGACATGAAAGGTACAGAATTGGGAGTAGGATTACTGCCACCGCGAGGCACCGGAACTGAGCTGCGGGGAATACCCTCTCCTGCATACCTCATACTGTTCGGAGGCCCCACGAGACGTGTACTGGCAGAAACACGGGCGGGAACACGGGCGGACGTGTGTATATCAACATAAGGATGAGGTGGTCCCGAAGAGGCCTTGTTCTCGGTAGTTACCTCAGTGTTGACAATTGCTGGGAGTCGCGAGACGGCGGAATGATCAGGGTCTGTGACGACGTCGCTCACAGGTAGCGATGATACAGGAGCTTGATGACGTTCTATCTCGTCACCGTCGCCGGTAGGAAGATGACGGGAGTGCGTCGGCTTCGTGTGCGATTGGGATTGGCTGGTTGCAGCATCCTGCAGTGCGGACGCGTCAAGACCGTCGCTGAAGAATTAGCTATCATTCAATTGAAGCAAGTGCTTGCCTTACCGAGTGCTAGGTTGGTCTGAAGCTTTGCCTTCCATACTGCCTCGATGCACTGTCTCGATCGAATCGTTGTTTGGATCTGCGCGGGAATCAAGAAGGTTGGCTTCAGATGGTGTGAAGAGCATGCGGCTTGTGTCTGTCTGCTGAAGAAGTAAGCTTCAAATAGGCAAAGTGACCTGCGCGAACTCAGAGTGAAGGCTAGTTGCAATTCGATTGCGTTCTTTCACTCTATGTGATGTTGTGATTCCAGCGGGAGCGCCTCACTTACATTCTGTGATGGACTTTCTCCGTTGTTGGAAAGCTGGAATGAGCGATTAGACAGCGAGTAAAATCGCGGCGGCAGCGGACTTAGTCGACGGTTGAGTTTATCGTTGTAGTGGATATCATCGCTGCGGCTCGATTGAGGAAGTCGCAGTTCGTTGTTGCCGGTTACCACAAGTGGGGCACTGTGGTTGCCTTCCTCCCCTTCACGGGTCGCATCCTCCTCATTATGAAGCCACTGGAGAGCTTCACCCTGGACGAGCTTGACATAGTCCTCTGCATTGTAGGGACGGAATTTCACAGGACTCTCTCCACTGGTCCGTTGTACTGCAGTCTTTGGAGGTGATGGACTAAGTGCAAATCTAGGGAAGGGCAGCTCAGCTAGTGTACCTTTACCTGGCAGTACACTATAGCATTCACGAAGGTCTTCGTGAGAAGGGGCTCGGTGCAGTGGACTCGGTGGATTGCCTGTTGTTGTGGGGAGGGGAAAGTTGGGAGGTGTGTCTTTCGCGGGAGGAGTTGGGGGAGTGGACTCGATCGATGATGGCTGTTTGCGAGGAGGTGTGTTTTCCTTCTGTGGTGTCCTGCACTCAGATCTACGATTGCCACGTGTGGTATCGCTGTAAGAGCTTTTCGATCCGCTCCTACCATGCACCTTAGCAACCAGCGGCTTTCCAGTATCTGACTTTGACACTTTTGTCGGTGTTCCTGAAACCCGAGCGGACCTGATGGGGCGTGACTGAATGCGTCGTGGCTTACTCGGAGGAGTCGCTCCCAGGACCTGGGCGGCTTTGTGAGGCATAGCTGGTATTGTACTGGAACCCGATGCTCTGCTGAAGTTGAGGAGACTGACGCTAAAAAGCTTCTTTCTAGGACTCTTATCGAGCTCATCGCTTTCAGGCGCCTGTTCACCGCTGGCAGACTTGCATTGAGCCCGTAGATCTTCCGTTCGAATGAAGATTCTGTCTGGATCCCAAGTATCTGCACAAGGTGTCAGTTGTACATTACTAAATTACAGTAGGGCCTTCGTACCTGCAATAGGCGTAGGCGGGATTTGGCCTGTAATCTTGAAAAGCTGTTTCTCTGAGCAAGACTCGATCTGAGATCTTGTTGTTGTCTCGTCTCCGCCCAAAGCCTCGAACTTAGCTTGAGCTGCAGCGGCGCTGCGATGGCTGCGCTCAGACTGCCTGGAGCGCGCAGTCGATTCATAACGGCTAGGTATCGAGCCGCTATCTAACATATGGGGCGATACGCGTGCGTGGCCGAAGAGATCGGAAAGTGTACTCATCGCCGACACATGGTGCCTGCTCGCCTGGGAGCTGGACTTTGACACTGGCCCGCGCACCTCATATATCCCCGCTTCGTCGAGCTGCAGTGGAGACGTCAATGGCGTACCAGTTTGGGCCGGTTCTACTGCCTGGGTAGAGGATGAGGCAAAGCGTTGAGGGTTCCGACTATGGGCTTCTGTCTGTCGTGTCGCCTTGGTTGACGCGTTCTGTTCGGGTGCAGTTCTTGACGGGGGCCACAGTGGGATAGCAATTGGCGGCGGTCTCTTCTTGTCATCCAAAGCCGGCGTCGGCATCCTGGAGCAGATCTTTCGTCTATACACGTAGATCAGTACCGAGACAAGTGCATGATAAACAATGATAACATGCTAAGCCAGCGCACCTACACTTGACAGTATCAAGCAATCGTGTGCCAAACAAGCGATAACACAATTGGTTTTGTCAACCTCCAGCTACAGATGAGCGTGATGCGGGGCAGTGTCGTCGTTTTCCAAAGTGTGAACGTCCGGGTGGCGAGCAGGCTGCAGCGTCTATTGCCTTTCATTGTTGGCATGGGCAACCCCACAACAAATAGTTGGCTTTCACTTCATCTCATATAGCGTCAGACCAATGAGACCGGAGCCTAAGTGGGACATCTACTCCAGGGACCACACTCTTTATTTCAACCCAGCATCTTCTCGACACCAAAGATGGTAGTCTTTTGACCTATTAACTATTGACTGCCTGAGACGCATTAAAACCTGAGAGCTCCTGTTGCTCGCAGTACGAAAGCGCTGATCTGAATGGAGGAAACGTGTTTGAACAAGCATGAAACTGATAGTTGCCATATAAGCGCTGGCTTCCAAGTGTACTGCACCTCGTCAGCGCTGATTGGACACCGAGTGCTCTAGAAGAATTCAACTCAATGGAAGTAAGATGCAGTTCCAGCGAACAAGCTATCTTGTGTTCTCCACAAGCCTACGACATACGCTGAAACACAGGCTTTAGTATCGTCAGTGTTCAGTCGGAGATAGCAGAATGCAGTGATACTGGAACTTGCCCAATCAGCGCTGGCATTTCCAACATACATTGTTGCCATACACTCTTTAGGGACTAAATCTTCCAGTTATAGCCGCTGCTGTTGCGTGATGCAGGGCCATTCCGTTCTTCTGGATCCTCGCTCTGTAATGGCTGCAACTTATGAATAACACTGATATCCGACAAGAGAGGTTACGCGGAGGGAGCATGGGCAAATTCATAACTTAGAAGAAAAACCGCTACCCACATATGGCGCCGAAGAGGTATCCAAAAATCCACGCCCAGTCAAAAGTTCTGCAAACGAAAGCTCCCCAAGCTCTTGACACTGCACAGTTGTTATATCCACACTCTAGAGAACAACGCATTTCTTCTCCTTCTTCGCCCCCTTGCCCTCTTTCCTTGTTGCTGGTGGTTCAAGTGCTGCTACGATTGCCTGTAGTCGTCTTAGCATTAACAGGCGTGCCATATGCAAGGATCGCTTACCTCGTCGAACACGTCCTTGAGCTTGTATTGTGTCAAAGCTGAGCACTCAACGTACTTGACTGCGCCGAGCTCCTTTGCCATTTGCTCGCCAGCCTCCCGCTTGACAGGCGTCATCCTTTGCTTCGACAGCTTATCCTTAACGGCGTTGTCTTCTCTCAAGTCGACCTGTGTGCCGACAATCAGGCACGGGACACCCGGGCAGTGGTGGTGTACCTCGGGGAACCATTTCTCGCGTACGTTCTCGAAGGATGCTGGCGATGTGACGGAGAAACAGACGAGAAAGACGTCGGTCTGAGGATATGAGAGGGGTCGAAGTCGATCGTAATCCTCCTGTCCGGCAGTATCGAAGAGACCGAGAGTGTATGGCTCGTCGCCAATCCTTTGCAACTGTCAACCAAAATTCACGTGGGGGTCGCCCAGCTCCTGTTGCGGCCACTAATCTGCTCTTTCAAAGGCAGACATAGAAGGGGAGGAACATGGAGTGCTCACATTACAGTGACGGCATAGTTATCGAAGACCGTAGGAACATATTCGGAGGGGAATTTGTTCGTGGTGTAGCTGATAAGAAGACATGTCTTGCCGACAGCACCATCACCAACGACGACACACCTGTAGGGAATTGCTGTTAACGTCTGTTTGCTTGCTGCGCGCAGTGTTTTGAACGGAGTGAGAGACGGTGGGCGTACTTGATTGTCGCGACTACCATGGCTGAGCTAGAACAGGTTGCTAGATGTGTTTACAGGTATATGTGATGCTCAGATAGCAATGGGCGGCTCGTGGACGGTATGCGACAGCGAGATGCAGGGTCGTGTGATGGCGGCCAGGAAGTGCGGAGTCAAGAGCTAGTGGAGCAGAGTACTGCTTGATGTCTAACAAACGAGGGGCCGAAAGGAGTGGAGCGCGCCTAAAGAGCACGTCGGTCAGTGGGCTCATTCACGAGTGTCTGGCGGTTGACAGATCCGCACCCGCGTACCTCTTGAGTGGTCCTGCAGTCCAGCGGTGGTGCGTGCTACGCTGGCTTGTCGAGCTTGAAACCTAACGTTTCGAGTTTCAAAGCGGCCGGCGAGAGTCGACAATGGCGCAGATGGGACGAGTACAGGTGACGGCAGCAGCGCAGGAAGCGGGCAACAAAGGGACTGCGGGCGCAGCAGCTGGCCAGCAAGACGGCGAACAATCTGGAGAGCGTGGAGCGCGGAGCGTGGAGAGTAGGGTTGAGGTCGGTACGTCCAGCTTGCCAGCGGAGGTCGAGCTATCCCATCAATGGAAGTGGTTTAGTGGGCTATCATAAACCCTGCCGTGGCCCCGTTGGTACATATTACTAGGGATCTGCACAATTTGGTGCGCAGTTGTGCCTTTGCACGGCATCTGCTGGCCAGACCGGCTGTCGCAGCCACATCGAGTCCAACGCGTGGCAGGCCCGGTTTTCTGCAATCTCTACCCGACAACACCACGCCTACTCCTATGGTCTACAAGCCTGTGTATACAGCATCTGCTCGCATTCCGGCAGCGCAGCCGCAGGCCCAAGTCGCCTACTACGCGTCTGGTTGCCGACTGTGCCCCACTTCTAGCTGCATTCCGTGGCTGAGATGAGATGGCTGTACTCTCAAGTACCTAGTCAAACCGTCCATTATAGGTCATGACAGGAAGTAATTGACGGACAGACTGCCAGAGGAACTGTTCTCAAGCAGCGTCTCGTGCAAAGGGTCTGCTGCCCCATATAAAGTGTTGCAAACAGGCGTCAATGCCATTGCCCTTCTCTCCCCTGTGCACGCGCTGTGGATCACTGTGCGCTCGTTCCCATCATCATGTTTGTGCAGCCCCAACGGCAACTCATGCGACATTGCGGCAGCCAAAAGCCGTGCGTTTCAGGCTGCCACCATCCTATCACTATCGCGCGGTCTCAGTTCGGAAGACCGCCTGCGAATTGATCGCAGCCGCCACGAGCAACCTGAGTCGAGGCAAGATTTCAGTCGCGCCCGGCCCGAGGGTTTTGCCGAGCCCTGGCCCTTTCCTCAAACAACCCTGGCCCAAGCAACACGCGATCGCTTTATGAAGGCTGCATCCTTCATTACCCACCACCCGCAGAGTACATGCCTGCCGTGATGCAATGGATGACCTTGATGACGAGCTGGATCTGCGTTATCATCGTGGCTTGAAACCAGATGTTTACTATCGGGCTCCGAACACCGAAGTAGATCACTACCTTCCCACCTGCAGGGACCCTGGCTAAAGATGCTCTTGATGTAGTCTCTGGATGGCGTGCTCCGAAACGAGCTGGAGAGAAACGCGTCGAGCTTAATTCCATCACATATAGTGACCGAGTTTGTTTTTGCGGCTGCATCCACCATTACCATTCCCGTGACCCAGCAAGCATACTTTGACACCCTTATCGAGCCTCAAGAGTACCCATAGAGCATACAGGTCGAATACGCACTGTGCCGCGATTTTGATGATGCCAGAGACAAGATCAAAGTTCAGCGCGCAGTCTCGAAGTAAGAGACAAGTGTGGGTATGTATCGGCGTAATCGCTGACGATACGCAGGTCCATTATAGCAGCTATCGAGGAAGCCGATGGGTCCAAATACTCTGAACGTCATTCCAGCAGCCCAAAAATGGGGATGGCATACGTTTGAGATATGTTTGTCAAGACAGTCTTGAGAACAAAGATCGCAAAGCCAACAGAAAGAAAAAGGAGGCTGATGCAGAAGAGAACAACGAGACCACCAGAGCCGCCAAGGACCTGTTGCCAACCTATGATTGCGGGGGTGCAATATACATCATATACATCAAGTTTTCAATCAAACGAGACGCCATCAACGTTGTGTACAAGCACAACCCGATACACAGAGACGTCGAGAGCTGACGAGCTGGTAATGGGTAGGTGATGGACCCGATCCGTGTCGCTGAGGTTTCGATGGCTCACTGGTTTACTACACGAGCAAGACTGACTTGAAATAGCGATGATGTTGACTTAAAAGCGAACGCTGAGCCGACATCTGCCGTGAAAACGCCAAACGGCACTACCAAGAAGAAGAAGAAGAAGAAGAAGAAGCGGAGCGCAAAAGACCCTTCTGTTGCAGTCGATGATGCATTCCATGACCCAAACCTTGACATGTTAACTCCACCCGAAGCACCTAGATCTTCAGTGAAACGGAAACACAAGAGCAATGGTACCGGTGCTTCCACAGAGTCTAGCAAGAAGTCGAAAAGAAAGAAGACTCAAATTCTGAAACCCGCGAAAGCCTCTTCCAAGAAAGTATGTGCATTCGAGGAGCCATCGCCGCCGCCTAGACTCGGCAAGAACAAGGCTTGCATTTGATGCCGCGAGAAAAAGATCAAGTGTAACGAAGCAAAGCCGACCTGCAACCAATGCCACAAGAGCCTGTAGACCTGTTAGTACGAAGGTGTGGCGCCGATGCACCAACGCTCGAGGAACGGCTGTTTGAATTGCAAACAACGCAGACGAAAGTGCATGCAAGAAAAGCCGACATATGCATATTGTCTGAAAGTGGATGACGACTGCAACTATGCAGAGTATTTTTGAGTTATTTCAAGGCTCGATCAACAGCCTCGCGGCAATGAACCAGTAGCAACACTAGCCCAGCTTCCATGCAGGCTATCGAATTCGCCTTCTTGAACATCACTATGGGGACTCGTATCTGGTCGTAGCCCCAACCAGCTCCAAACACCACCTTACAGTAGAAGGTCAGTCGCAGAGTTACAATGCAGAGACTGCGTGCTAACGTTGGGCGCAGAGGCATATTCAAGGTCCAATTGGAGACGTGTCCTAATGCCGAAGACACGTAAATGCATCATTCTTACCAGCAAACGGGTTCGGTCGTTTGGTCCCGTCAAGAGTAGCATGTGGTACATGCTGGGTATGCTCGCAGGGTAATCTGTGATGGATGCTACTCAGGATATCAGGGGTAGTTGAGCCTCTTGTCCTGCGGATCAGGCCATTGAAGTCATGGGCGCAGTTCTATATCATGAAAGACAAAAATATTTGACATGACTTTTCGTGCAGCACCATGCCACGGCCGACCACACCGAGCACTCTGGAAGGATTCGACCAAAAAAGTAGTGAAGAGACGCTGCTAATTTACTTCGTAACCATCTTAAAGACATTCGGGATTGTCTAGAGCTTACCAATCAGATTCGAAGCACTTTGGGAAAAATGCGACCCTCTGCTATTCTTGCATTGTGCCAAGTGTGTCCGGGGTTAGGGCTGGTGAGGTGCCGTATATCACTCGTGACATCTTCGACCAATTCGCAGAGCCTGAACATTATGACTGACTGCAAGTCTCAACTCATCTTTCCAAGTCGACTCACAGCTCGGCCGACATCGGGAGGCTGCTCGAACGTACACAGTAGGGCGTCGGCGTCTAACAGCGTCAAAGAACGACCCACCGCAGAATTCTACAGCTTCTGCCGCACGCCTTGCGGTTGACAGCGGATTCTGCTGGTGCTCTTCGTAGCTTCTGAGCAATTACCTTTTGCGGCCACAGTAGCTCCTGGAGCGGCGCGCCACCATATGCGCACTCTAGCAGATCTCATGATAAGCGCTGTTCCTATGAGCAAACAGCTCCTCGTCACACACCGAACATGGTGAAGAATACGCCGAGGTGCTCCGATCTGAGCTTTGATGTTGAACAGGGCTCGCAAGGCTCTGAATGGCTCAGGAACTGCACAGTGGGTCGAACCGTGAGCCCTCAAGCTTCCCCGGACACGTTTGTTTTTGGTGATGTGCTCGGAATTGCCCAATCGCAGCGCGGTCGAGTGAAATTTTGTCACCGCGCGTCATTGGCGTGCCCTGGAAGAAGCTAGCCCATTGGTGGGGATGTGGACCGCCGGCCACTTCGCGATAACCCTTCAGACTCACACACAAAACCCACCACCGACGTCGCCCTTTGACTGACTCCATCACTCACACATCTCACAAAGGGTTCCTCTAACCCGCCCTGTACTGACCTCGCCGGCTCTTCACTCGTTGCGCTTATGCGTGCTGTTCAAACTACCTTTACTTCCCAGGTACGTGACTATGCACAGCATATTTCCCCATTCCTTATCTGTCGACGCACACACCGTCAATTCACCGCTACCCCTCAAAGAGTTCTCAGCTCGTGGGGTGAACTCGACTCTGAGGGACTTGAATATCACTGCCAGACCATTGCTAACTGGTTGATACAGGACTACATCTCAGGTATGCTGCTGCCCGATGTTCGGCGCTGTGCAGGCGTCCCACTGACATTTTTGATAGACCACCTGTGGAAGGCCTCAGTAAACTGAAAGCCTACCCAATCAACGAACCACATATCTACCGCTACCAACCAACCAACCTCCCGCCAAAATGCTCTCGCAAGTCTTCAAGCCGTCCGCTATGCGGTCCGTCAATGTCCTGGGACAAGTAACAAAGAACCGCGTCCAGGCGCGTTCTCTGGCTACCGTCCAGTCCAGCACCGAACGCAAGATCCCCTCCCCTCACCGAAAGCCCACAGAGATCTCTACCGAGAGGGCCACCTTCACAATCAAGGTATGCACACCGGGTGTGGCAATTGCAAGACGACGCTCACCACTTAATAGAACGGCCCCATCTTCTCTGGAAAGTCTTTTGGTGCCAAGGCCAACATCTCTGGTGAAGCTGTCTTCACCACCTCGCTCGTCGGATACCCTGAGTCCATGACCGATCCCTCGTACCGTGGCCAGATCCTTGTCTTCACTCAGCCTCTGATTGGCAACTACGGTGTGCCCTCCGCTGCTCGTGACGAGCACGGTCTGCTTCGCTACTTCGAGTCCCCCTACATCCAGGCCTCTGGTATCGTTGTTCAGGACTACGCCCTGAAGCACAGCCACTGGACTGCCGTTGAGTCGCTTGCCCAGTGGTGCGCCCGCGAGGGTGTCCCCGCCATCTCTGGCGTTGACACTCGCGAGGTCGTCACTTACCTCCGCGAGCAGGGTTCCTCCCTCGCCCGCATCACCATTGGCGAGGAGTACGATGCCGACGAGGACGAGGCCTTCATCGACCCTGAAGCCATCAACCTGGTCCGCCGCGTGTCCACCAAGGCACCTTTCCACGTCAGCTCCTCGCTCGGCGACATGCACGTTGCCCTGATCGACTGCGGTGTCAAGGAGAACATCCTCCGCAGCCTGGTGTCCCGCGGCGCCAGCGTCACCTGCTTCCCCTACGACTACCCCATCCACAAGGTCGCCCACCACTTCGACGGCGTCTTCATCTCCAACGGACCCGGCGATCCCACCCACTGCACCCAGACCGTGTACAACCTGCGCAAGCTCTTCGAGACGTCGCAGGTCCCCGTCATGGGCATCTGCATGGGCCACCAGCTGATCGCGCTCGCCGCGGGCGCCAAGACCATCAAGCTCAAGTACGGCAACCGCGCGCACAACATCCCCGCCCTCGACCTCAGCACGGGCAGGTGCCACATCACATCGCAGAACCACGGCTACGCCGTCGACCCCACGACGCTCTCCTCCGAGTGGCGCGAGTACTTCACCAACCTCAACGACCAGTCCAACGAGGGCCTCATCCACAACTCGCGCCCCATCTTCTCCGCCCAGTTTCATCCGGAGGCCAAAGGCGGGCCCCTCGACTCGGCCTACCTGTTCGACAAGTACGTCGAGAACGTCCAGCAGTACAAGGACCTGCAGAACCAGTTCGGCAACAAGAGCAACAAGCCCTCCGCCGTCCTCGTCGACCTCATGAGCAAGGAGCGCGTCGGCGTCCACCCGGATCAGCCCGACTTTGACGTCACAAACCCTGCCGTCGTGGTCGGCGGGCATGTGCCTTCGTACCAACCCATCTCCGCCTAAGCCCGTGCGTGGGGCTGTGTGACTGGGTATCGAGGTTGCTGGTGGCAGCTGGGAATGGTCTTTTTTTTTCCGGAGTTTATTGCTGCCTGTATCATCTGCGGGGGGGTTAGCTTGACTGCTTTTCACTTTTCTTTTTTCGTTTAGGGAAAGGAAGGAAGGGAGGGAGGGAGGGATGGGCAAATTCGGATCTCGTTCCATTTTTCGTCCTTGTAAATAAGTAAATAAAAATAACAATCACCGAATTTTTTTCACAACAAGGAAAAAGTCCGCGTCGCTCAACCTGTGGCGTGGCTTCACGAACAGAGCTTTCTTGATATCTACTCATCAAGCCCTCCCGAAATCCGCCTCCGCCTCCGCTTCCTCCTGCTCACCCGCCGCCTCCCCCTCCGCCTCCACCCCAGCGTCAACAACCTCGCCACCCGCCGCCCTGCCCCTCCTCTCCAGCTCCTTCCGCCTCGCTCCCGCCTTGAGCTTCTCCCACTGCTCGCGATACCGTGCGATGACGGCCTTGTCCCTCTCGTTCTGGCGCGCAAGCCGGTCGTTGGTGCATCTCAGATCGTCCAGGGTGCTTGATTGGGCGGCGAGGTGGGCCTCGAGGGCGGCGACGCGGGCGGCGGTCGGGTCGGGCGGGGGAGCGGCGAGGAGCGGCGGGGCGGAGGCAGAAGGAGAGGAGGCGGGGATGGGGGGCGAAGGGAGGGCAGGCGGGCCTTGAGCCAGGGCGTGCGCCAGCGCGGCGGGATCGCTGGCTCCTCTGGGATGATTGGTGGCGGGGGGATGCCGGGCGCGGAGCGACTGCGCGAGCTTGTAGTTGTTCTGCGAGTTGGTCTCCCACATCATGATGCGGCGGGCCTGGGTGTCGACGAGGGCCTTGAGCGTCTCGTTCTCGAGGGCCAGCTCCTCGGGCGTCTTGAGCCCCGTGCCGCGCCCCGCGGGGATGCTGCGTTGCGGTGCGACGGCGGCATGGCTGGTGGAGCTGCGGGAGCGAGGGCCGCGCGCGGTGGTGGGTGAGGGCGGCCCGACGCTTTCTTGCGCGTCGACAAACTCGTCGTGGCTGCCTTTTAGAGAGCCGGAGCCCTCGTCGATGGGGTTGAGGTGGTGTGGTTGCGTGTTGGAGCCTTGGAGCATGCTGGCGTAGGTCACGGTGCCGCCGGAGGTGGGGACAAGGTAGAAGGACTCATTTGGGCGGATGGGGGTGCCGCCTTCGAGGGCGCGGAGGGCGGGCTTGCTGATCAGAGCGGCGAGATCGGGGACGGAGGACTTGACGGTGCGGGAGGCTTCAGGCGACGAGTTGCGTGACTTGGTCTTGGGCACTTTCTCAGTCTGGAGAGGTTCTGGCGCGGGTGTTGGAGGCGGAGGGTTGAGCGGCAGCGAGGTGAATGCCAGGGGAGCAGATATGGCGGATATGACGCCCCCGAAAGCTGAATAGAAGCGGCGGAAGTTGTCTTCTGGCGGAGGAGAGGACGGCCGGGGCGCTTCTTTGGGCTTGGCCAGCTCTCTGGACCGGCTCTGGTCTGCCTTGCGGGCCTGCCTCTCCAGCAGGTCTCTGACCGGCGTGGCCTGGCCATCCCGCGCTGCGTTTGCGCCGGCAACAGTGATTACGTTGCCGCTGGTGGTGCGCCGTGCGCTTGGAATGCCGCGCTTCTCGGCGAGGTTGCTGGCGATGGCCGGGCTGGCGATGGCGGGTTGTGGGAGACGGCGGTGGGTTCGCGGGGCGGACGTTGGGGGCGAGCTGGTTCGGGCGGACGGGGTCTTGGACGTGGAGGAGGTCGTGGAGGAGGTCGTGGCGCTTTCCCTTCCCGAGGGCTTGTTGGTGCTGGTGGTGCTGCTGCCGCCTTTCCTGTCGCTCTTGCGCGGGGCCTCTTTGATCAAGCCGGCGAGCTTGCGGTGGTGGTCTTCCAGCAGGCCGAGGATGCGGAGAGCCTAGAAATGCAGTGAGCTTCACATTTTGAAGCATAAGCATAAGCATAAGCATAAGCATAAGCATACCTCTGCGTTGTGGGTGTCCTGCGCAGCATCGTGGAAGAGGGTGGCTGCATGGTCATGCTCGTCCCCCGCAGTCGCAATACTGCTGCTCAGCGTGGCTGTCTGCGCATTGCGGACATGCTCGTGGGCCTTGGTGAGATAGGCCGACTCCATCGTCGGGCGTTGTCTGATCTGGTCATGGAGGTGTTGTGGTCGCGTTCGTGTTGGCGCATTCGCAAGCCCATGGTAATAACGCTGCCTGCAGGTGAGGTCGGCGGCGGGATGATCACAAGGGTCGCGCGACGGCGCTAGAACCACAAGAGTAAATAGGTACCAGATGACGAGTGGTTTCAGCTGTGGGGTTGGCCTGCACCCGCGTTCCGAGCCAGAACAAGGACAAGCAAGGTCGAGCTCCAGCTCCAGCTCGTATTGCTGCTGAGCAACTACCTGTTATCTGCCCAACATGCCCTTCTGCACATTGCCATTGCCATTGCCATTGCCATCGCCGTGACACCTTCGACGCGCGACCGCACCGTTCCCATTAGTACCTGCCTGTCTACGAAGTACGTCTACGAAGCACTACTACGTCTACGTAATCACGCCCGCAACCAACCCAAAACAACGTCCGCCTCTGTACGAATACGATACGATACGTCGAATGCTGGCCTGAAGCTCTCCACTCGCAAGTCAGCCTCGCCAGACGGGACACGGCGCCCACGATGGCGACTGCTGGACGCGGCGCCTCTGCTCTGTCTGTCAACAGCGACGGGCCTGCAGACTCGCACGACGGCGCCCGCGATCGCCTGAGAAGCCGTAATTCAGACGACGGTCGCAGCGACAGCTCGTCCAACAACCACAAGCGCCGGCTCTCTGGGCTGTTCAAGCGCAAGAAGCAGCGCACAGCAACCAAGGACGGCGGCAGCAGGGACGACCTCTCGCAGATTGACCCAACCGACTGTCCAGCATCTGCTGCTGACATCAGACGGCCGGGCGACGTGCCGCGAAACTACAGCGACGACTCGCTGGGCCTGCACAAGAGCGTCGCCAGCAGCTTGCTGACCGAGGAGTCGGATTCCGAGTCCGCGAGGTAAGTCGTATCCCGTATTCCGTTCCATGCCATCGCCTGCGCTGCCAGGCCCGGTCCCCCTGTTTCTGTGTTGCAAAATTAGCCGTGACTGCCTTGCCCGCGTGTCAGCACAAAAAGAGCGGAGCATGCGGTGGTCTTTTGAGGAGCATGGGCCAGTGGGCAAACATGTGTTGCAGGTCTGGCCTCCGCCTTCCCCACCGCGCCGCATACCACGCTCGCACCGCGCACCCTGGCACTGGCCCGCACCCCTCGTTCGTGCGCTCCCACTCCGCTTCCTTTGTTTTACGTCGTCATTCGTGATACCCTGAGCGTTTGCTTGTTCTTTTGTCCATTGCTTTTGTCCTTCTCTGCATCTATCCATTCCACCCACACGGGCCTCGCCTGCTCCCACTCCTCCGACTAACCGACGTCTCAGCTCTCCACTGCGCCGGCCTGGCATATCACCGCACAACTCGCACGCCGGACTGCTGACCCTCTCCTCTCCCCTGATCACTTCCGAGACGGTCGACTCCGTTGACTCTTTCGCTACCACCACCGATGCGACCCTCGTCGACTCGCTGACTTCGACCGACAACAGCTCCGCCAACATCAACGACACCACGCCACACAAGCGTGGAGTCTCGCCAGTCGGCAAGCTGAAGGAAGCTTTCACCCCCACTCGCCGAACCACCTCTCCCAAGCCTGGAGGCGACACCGACACTGTCAAGTCAGGCGCTAGTGCTGGAGCCATAGGGTCGTTATTTGGAGGGAAGAAGCGGGAGCAGAGGGTCTTGGACGACCCGATTGTGGCCTCGCCCCCTCAGATCCACACAGGCTCTGAGACACAGTCGACGGCTTCTCTGCGATCATTGGGTCCTAAGCGCATCATCACGCAGCTTCCAGCGACTCCACCGAACACGGTCGACGCTCCCACCACATTCGTTACGCCGCCTACACCTGTGGACGGGCACGCACCATCGCCAACCAAGTCAACGCACTCAGAGAACGGCGCAAACCACACCTCCTCTGAATCGAACCCGAACATCGTCGTCTCCCCCTCGGGGTCTATGATATCGCACAGACGCGTGCGCTCAGCCTCTAACGCCCCTAGCAAGCTTTCCAACTACATATCAGCACCCCTCACCCCGCATCCAGAGGAAGCGAAGACCCCCGGAGGAACTGCTGTTCTGAACTCGCCTGGTACCGGATTCTTCTCCTCCGTATTCTCTGCAGCGCAGAACGCCGCCAACCAATTGAGCAATACGATTACGCAAAACAATCCATCAAAAAACAAGGCAGACAAGCAGCAACCAAAAGAAGTAGAGAAGGCGGAAGAAAGTGGAGAAGAGGTCATCGGCCCCACAAACGCTGAGACAACAACCGAAGGCTCAAGCAAGCCTCGCCCAGCAGTCGAGACTCTTGGGTCTGGGAACCTCAGTCTAGCACATCTTGGCATATCTGAAAGCAGCGACGTCAGCCCAATGTCTTCTGCTACAAACGTCACCATGAAGGCCGACGAAGCCCACGCAAAGGTCGAAGACGCCGCAGCTGCAGAGGCCGTGTCAGCAGCTTACGCGGCAAAGCCAGCATCAGTTGCTGGTGAGCGGCCACGCTCTCTGACTGTCGAGTCTGGAGGTGCAGGTGCAGCTTCCCCTAAGAGAGAACCCGACATAACAGATTCACCGGCTCCCGGCTCAATTGGGAGACAAGGAAGCATCCGCAGTCGAATCAGCGGCGGGAGAAGAAGGCGACACAGGGGCAGCTCAGCCGCCACCGGCAATACCATTGCTGCTGCCATAGGAGCTAGCACCTCCACTCTAGCTCCTGCAGCTGCCTTGCAAGGTCACCGCCTGAATGGCACTGGTTTCGCTGTCGCACCCCCGAGGCGCAACAAGGACTTCCACAATCTTTTCAAGAGCGTACCAGAGGATGACTACTTGATCGAAGACTACAGCGCGGCGCTTCAGAAAGAAATCTTGCTGCATGGGCGGCTATATGTCAGCGAGGGCCATCTGTGTTTCTCCAGCAATATTCTGGGCTGGGTCACTAATCTTGTCATCAGCTTCGACGAAGTTGTGTCTGTTGAGAAGAAGTCGACCGCTGTGCTGTTCCCCAACGCCATCGTCATCCAAACACTACACGCACGCAACATCTTCGCATCCTTCCTGGCTCGAGACTCCACCTATGATCTTATCATTGGTATCTGGAGGATCTCGCACCCTAATCTGAAGTCGTCGCTGAATGGCGTTACACTTGATGGGTCCGCAGGTACTGGCGACAAGACTGAGAAAGCCGAATCCATAGCCAGCGAAGACGGCATGAGCGACTCCGAGGACGATGTTTACGACGAGGACGCAGACGAAGATGATGGGATCGGAAGCTTCACTGAAGCTGGCGAAGGCAGCGTGGCTGGAAGCGAGATTGGCTCATCGGCAGGCGAAGTACCTGCGGCACGCAAAGTCAGTGCTGCTGTTGCCCAAGCTACGGGAGGTGGCGGACAGACTGCCGAGGCCGCTGCGAAGGCTGTAGCGAACGGTGCCGCAGCAACAGCGAACGACTTCCCAGGCTCTGCGACACACGGAGCTTCTGACTGCGCCGATGCTGACAAGCACTACGACAAGCTACTCATTGATACCACCATCCCCGCACCGTTAGGCAAAGTCTACAGTTTGATGTTCGGCCCGGCTGCGGATGTGTTCATGCGAAAGTGGTTGATTGAGGACCAGAAGTCTACAGATCTACAATGGGAGTCGGATAAGGACGGCCTCGGCGAGAAGAAGACAACGATCAGTCTCTCATACACCAAACCGCTCTCAGCACCAGTCGGCCCCAAGCAGACACGATGCAACACGGAGATGACACTCGAGCAGTACGATCTCGAACGGGCCGTCAGCGTGAACTGCAGCACGCAGACACCTGACGTGCCAAGCGGCAACATCTTCCTAACAAAGACGCGGTACTGCCTCATGTGGGGACCGGGCAACAGCACACGCCTGATCATGACCTTCACGGTCGAATGGAGCGGCAAGAGCTGGCTGAGAGGTATGTAACTCACAGAAAACCCCCTTCACAGGAAACCCCCCTCTAATTGCCCTCACAGGCCCCATCGAAAAAGGCGCCAACGACGGCCAAATGTCCTACGCCAACAGCCTCGTAGCCGCGCTCCGCGCCGCCGTCGCTTCCAAAGCCTCGTCCGCGCCCAAAACGCCCGGCGGCCGCAACGGAAAGTCTAAGAAGCGCTCCAAAACCGCCGCGCTCGAGGACGCGCCCGCGCTCCCCGCGCCCGCCGCCGCCCAAGCCCCCAAGCAGCCCAGCTGGGGCATCCTCGACCCCATCCGCCCCCTCGTCCCCTTCGCCGACACCATCGACATGCTGTTCACGCCTCAGATGATCATCGCCGTCCTCGGCGCCCTGCTCATCTACGCGTGGTTCTTCCGCGCCGCCGGGGGGGCCGCAGCCAGCGGTCCAGCGGGGCCCGCAGCGCACTGGAGCGCGCAGCAGCGCCACGTCGCGTACGACGAGCTCTGGCGGCGCGAGGAGAGCGAGCTGTGGAAGTGGCTCGAGCAGCGCGTCGCCCTCGACCGCGCGCACCATCACCATCATCACCCCAACGCCGCGCGCAACACGCACAGCTTCGTCTCCGATGACCAGACCCACGCCCCCTCGCTGCACCCCGCGGATGTCAAACACGCCGACATGGACGAGGCCATTCGCCTCACCGAGGAGCGCTTGAGCGAGCTGAAGCAAAGTGTGCTGAAAGAAAGGGAGAAGAGCAGAAGGAGGAGTAAGGCCGAGAGTCCCCCGGGGAGGGAGTCGTGAGGGAGGATGGACGGACGGACGGACGGACGGATGCATGCATGCATGGGGGTGCTGGTTGAAGTAGGTCGCATCTGCTTGTACATGCACATCACATCACATCACATCACATCACATCACATTCACATCACGCATGGCAATGGCGTTTTGTTTTTGTTTTTTTCTTTCCTCCCGCTGCTGTCTTTTGCGGCGCTTTTCCGTTTGTTTGTTTGTTTTTTGGGGGGAGGGGGGGGGGGGCGGTTCGTGTATTGCTTTTCTACCT
>KZ107846.1:967948-1014277 GCA_002116315.1 Epicoccum nigrum | reverse complement strand
CCCCCCCCCCCCCCTTTTTTCCCCCCTCTCCCCTTCTCATGACCTCTTCAGATAAACCTCTTATTCCCCTTAACCGTGCTCTCCACCTGCTTGAACGGCTCCAGCTCCACCGGCGCCTCCTGGTACAGCCCGGGGACCCTCGCGACCGTGTACACGTCGGCGCACCACTTGGCCTTGGCGGCCATGCCGGGGGCGTTCTCGTAGAACTTCCTCGCCACCACGAGGGGAGTCAAGCTGCCGAACTTGGCCGTGTAGCCCGTCTGCGGGCGGCTGTGGAACGGGATGCTCATGCAGATGTGGTCGGCGAAGCCGGCGAGCTGGCGGCCCCAGGTGAAGAGCTGCTTGGGCTCGAGGGCGCGGTGGGCTCGCAGCAGCCGGAACGTGTTCCCTTGCAGGATGAGCATGCTCATCCAGTAGATCATGTAGCAGATGCCTGCGCCGAAGTATTTGAAGTCGAAGACCGGGTCGAAGACGATCTCCGCGCAGACGTGGTCGAGGAAGCCTTCCATGGAGGCGATGGGGACTTTGTCGTAGCGCGGGCCGTATTTCTCAAAGTCAGAGAGCCATTCGAAGGCCCGGTTGGCGAGGGCTTGCGAGTCGGAGATGACGGCGTCGATTTCAGAGGGGGGACAGTCCGGGTTGGCGAGTTTGTCGGTGCGCTCCAGGAGCCGGGGGATGCAGATGCAGATGTCGTTGAGGGCGACGTAGGGGTCTGTTTTGGCTGCGCGCGCGGTCACGGCGAGCCACTCGGGAGTGTCGAGGGAGGAAGCTCTGCGCATGTGGTAGCCGATACTCAGCTGGTAGGTATTAATGATGAATATCCGTTGTGGACGTTCGTTGTGTGGAGTGAGAAACGTACTGTGTTGTACCGAATAGCATGGAAGAGCTGTAGACTTAATCTCGATTTGAAGGATTCGGGGCCGCGCTGTCTGACGAGGTGCAATAAGCCCTGTACGTGATAAAAGAAGCCATGTCCTTGTGTGACACCGACGAAGACCTAGATCCAAGCATGAGTACGCATGTCTATCAGCCGCTATCTTTGATCGCATACCTCATACAGAGTCAGCATGTAGGTTGAGAGAAGCGTTTCGTCCTTCAATGCCAGCACAGGGTCTTGTATAGCCTTCAACATCTGGGTCAATGCCATGCCGTACATCGACCGAGAGCGGTTCACCAAAGCACGGTCACGGTCGTTGACAGCAAGCTGTGCTGCAGACAAGGCATCAATAGCAGCTAGCAGCACCGAACTGTTCGCGGGCATGGTTGGAAGGGCAAGCATCAGGGCTGATGGGGGTGGCAAGGCTGGGCCATCTGCTCGTGGGAGGTAGAGCCGGATGAAAGTGCCCAGGTGCTGGATGCGGTCAACGGCTATGGGGCTGACTTGCTTCGGCACTTGAGGCTCGGCCATAGTCTGCTCTTGCTGGACGACTAGTGTTCCGTAAGAATTGTTTCTGGAGGGCAATGTGGACGTTGCGGTTTGTGGCGGCTGATATGCATATCGGTAGCGCTCTTCGTCCTCCCTGATCAATTGCGGCCTTTCGGTTTCATTGTCGAACTGGTGAAGAATGAAAGATTGCGCCGGTCTGTAGCCAGGACACTTTGTTCCTCTCCGTACACAGGTATTGCATTCAGGTTTTGTTTCATCGCAACGGACTTTACGCTGTAAAACAATCTCAACTTCTGCTCACATGAACGGTGGGCCAGTTTACCGTACCTTTCTACATTCAAAACATCCTGCAGACCTTTTGGGCATTGCGCAGGGCTTCTTTCGCAAGGAGCTTGTGCGGTAGTGATGAGATGGTGACCGGAAGATTCGAAGAGTATGGCGTTACGGCGAAGTTGGCGGGGACGCAAGCTGTCAATGTTGTCCTGCGCTGAAGTTCACATGGGCAGGCGGCGAGTGGATGTCCCGCGGGGCCTTGGAGGGGTGACAGGGGCTAAGCTCCTCGTATCCTTCACAACAGCGACCAATCGAAGACAAATTCATCAATCCCATCGTTTTTGGGAATCTGCAGCTTTGTCTCGGTCACCCTGCAGTGAAATGTCCTGGTTCCGGGAGGGGTACATAGGTGTTGATGACACCCCAGCCAGTCTGGACCTCGGCTGTTTGTTTTTGTAGAATCTCAGTTACTCAACCCGAGACCACGAGTACACTTGAGTTTTACTGGTAGTACTTCGCGCAGACGTGCGAGCCGACATGCTTGCTGGTGGGGTCAAGAACACTTGTGAGTTTGTGTCATCCGCTGACTATGTTTCTGCCCAAGATCGCACAAGGGGAACCAGATGACGAGAAACATCATGAGTCGGGACGACAGAAAACAGAGCAAAGAAGACGAAAGGAAAAGAAAAGCATGAAGCTACTAGGGTGAACGGAGGTCGATACAAACGCTAAACAATGTTGACTTGATGACGTCGGTGAGTGCGGTGGAAGGCAAGAGCTAAGAACGAGTTCCAATTTCAACACTGAAGATGCTCCCCATTCCAAAGAAATAGCTTCGATACGCCGGCATGGGGCGCGCAGCCTCAACTTTATACGTTTCCGTGTCGCAATTCCCGAATGCATTATCACCTGGAGATCCTTCAACACGTGCTGCTACCCTTTACAGCAATGTTCTGCGAAGCTCGGCCAGTAAGCGAGCACATTTGTGGAAGGGTCAGCGAGTACGATCCTCACGTCTTACAAGACAGCTTCATCATTGGACGCGTCGCACTTGCTCTGGTATGTCACCGGGAGTTGCCGTCGACGGCGTCGTTCTATCTGAGTACATTGATGCGCCAGGCGTCTACCTCAAGCGACTCCCTCTTGGCGATGACCTCGAATACGACGCTGCGATAAAGTAGAAGTTTCACTGTCACTCTAGAGTGCGGATATTGTCGTTTTCGTTGCTTCCCTTGGTAAGAGGGAAAAATTGCCATGGAAAAAAGGTGGCTGTAATCCATGCCCCAGCCCAAAGGAGCAAGTTGACCTTCGAAGATATTACGCTGTGATCAGTAAAGCCAACAGCCTACTAAGCAGCTTTGACCAGGTCTATATTGAGATGCTTCATATAATCTAATGTACCATCCTCAGTTAGCTTTGCTGTGTCTCTCTTGTCTCGTGCCAAGTGGCGGCTCGAAACTGGCAAGGCGCATGAGTACAGCCTCCTGCTACATTGCATTTGGGACTGGGAACAAAGTTATTGAACAGGAACTGCGAATTCCCGTGCCTACAGAAGGACAGTGTCTTCAACTTTACATTTACCATGGTCTGCAGCCTTGACAGCTTCGCCATTCATCATACCATCGACGTAGCACTCGCCGACGTACTTGTATCCATCTTCGAATGGTCGTAACAGTACTGGGTAGTTGCAGCCCAGTAGGATCGCAATAGAGTCGCCGATCTTTACTTCATCCGGTGCCAGGCATAGGAATCCAGTTTGTGTTGTACACAGACGTCGGTGCTGGAGGGCTATGGACGCGCGCTTGAGGTTATCAATGTGGGGAGATGTTTTACGTCTAGAGGTGAGCCTGTGATGTTTGACATTGCCGTCGGCGGTGAAGTTAGCCAGGGGGTCCGGGTCGTTAACTCCTGCGAATAAATCTCTGAGGGCAACGCCAAAAACCAAAAATTCCGCGTTGGATTGGCGGAATCGGTCGAAATGGCTGTAACGATCAGATAAGAAACCGTCCCATTCAAGATTGCTTTCGCCCTCGACATTCCAGTCTATCCAGCGAAGATCTGTCAAGGGACCACCTTTGCGTGTCTTGTGATGATCAAGCATCAGCGTGCGATCCAGTGCCATTGATAGCTCTTTTACATTGGAGTACCGACCATGCTGTGGGCTAGTATGAGCTTTTGGTGCTCTCGGTCTGGCAGTGACCTTGTGTGGCAAGAGAGAACGAGTCTGTAGGCTTACAGACTCCACCTGACCCAGTTGCACAGCTTTTACGCGCAGACCACGACCATATCTGCAAAGTGACCACTTGGCACTATCTCCACCTCCAGCTTCCCGACCGCGGACTATTCGAACAAGTCTGCGGTTGTGTGTCGTGCCCCAGTCCGGAATCCACGAAGGTGCTGTGCTTGCTTCATTGAAAACACACCAAGACAGAAGTTCATCCAAACGCTGACAACGACAGAGAACAGAAGTTGCGAAGTCCATGAACACCTCCTCTCTTGATTTGGTATAGTCTGGCTGGATTTGGGCAGCTATATCTTGGGGTAACAGCCCCAACATCCCGTAGATCTTATCCCGTCGATCAGTAGCACCGGCCTTACGTACCAGATCAAGCAGTTCATCCAGGTCTGCAGGTTGCCGCAGTCTCACCAAATTACTCACGTCGTTTGATAAGCTCCAGATAAAGTCATTCCTACTTCGGACGAGACCATCTTGCACTAAGTGCTCGTGAAGGGCAGTTGCGATACCCTCCTCGTTTGTTCGAGCGAATGTGCACATTCCTTGTAGAGAGGCCCTCGAGAATCGCCGGTTGCCACACATAAACATAGTCATATTTTTGTTCAAGGCCAGCTCTTGGATGATCCACATTCTCCTAAAGTATTGTCTGGAGCAGAGGTCGATGATGGATGACCAATACCTGACCGGGAATAGATTCGTTGAAGTCGGATTCTGAGATGTCCAGTAATCTTCCCAGTCATTCTCATAGATATCAAGACGATCGTCTCCAAAAGACTCCAGTATCTTATCGATGGCCACATTGCTACTCGGCGTGGAGAGTCCAAGCCAGGCCACCGTGCTCATGGCTTGCGAATAGATGCGACTCATCAAGCTGACTTGCGAATTTTTCTCGAGGGTGTCGTCCTGATTGATGCACAGCCCATCCACCCAAAAACCCATGCCCGAAAGCGCTTCAGGTAGTTGCTGCAACTCTTGAAGTAGTGCTTCTAAGTTGGAAGTCACTCGAATGACTTTGCCATCGACTTGAAGTTCTCTGTCACGCACATTGGACTCCCAACAATAGGATATAGCCTCGAAATCCCCCCATTCGAAACGCGGTGGTATGAGCACTCGGTTGACAGAGTGAACTAGAGCGTTATCGCGGTATTCTGACGAGTACCTCCAGGCGTCAATTTCGATTGGCTGAACCTCGGTATCTTCCCAGGACTGGGTAGTATGATGTGCCTGCGTCCAACCCCTCACTGCTCTGATTGGCGTAGCAGGCTTATGCTCTTGGAGATGTTGTTCATAAGCAGGTGACAATGCGTCTAGTGAGACGTGTTGCAAGATACATTGGACTCTGCCACTGGTACCTGGCTTAGTGAACCGCAGAATTCTGATCTCGTGCCTGGAAGAGTCCAGAGGTGCGTATTCGTATAGTGTCATGCTTCCGTTACCTGTGCTGTGTGCGATCAAGTTCCCTACCTGCGCGCGCTGCAGGTAGGTAGCCGGGCGTCGTTCGGTGGGGTCATCGCACGTGCCAGCACAACTGCTTTCCAATTTCAGAGGTGCAGCTGCATACTTCCAAACTGCGAACAGTCAAGAGCATACCAGGTCCGAGTAGTCACTTGGCATATGCAACAACAACAGAGTAGTCCACGTTTGATTAGTGATATTTAGACAAACAAAGAGCTCCCTAACGTTGCTACACAGTTTATCAGCTGCTCTTACTCTTTGCTTTATCTCGAGTGATTCTTTTTGAGGTGGTGGCTGTTCTGAACATTTTACGATGAGGCTATGCCACTACGAGTAGAATGTAATGTCCAAGCAATATTATGTGAGGAAGAAATGTCAGGACAGCAAAACGATGTCACCTGCCATCATGAGCACCGTAACCTGGCCCCGCTCTCTTCGTCTTCGGCAACTAGCAAACCCTAACGGCTGAGAACAACACTCGAAGATGAAGCGGTCCAAGCATCACCACTCTGAATTCGGCAAAGCTGCACCCGAATTTAGTCGGGTTTGCTAATCATCAATCAAGCTTCGCTGCCACATCCACATTTGCATAACCCAATGTCTTGGTAACTCGTAACGTGTGCACAGCTCAACAATGCAACACAATGAGAATGTCCTACGTCACGGCCGTGGTGCACAATCCGCAGGATGGCAATTTGCATGAAACACATTTCTCATCTAAGGAGAATCAATAAAGCGCATACCAATACCATGCCCGCCTCTACGATGCCAAGCAGCAGCCAACTCCACAATCGCATCGCCATGATCCGCGCTCCCGGAGCTAGCACAATGCATCTAAGCCGCAAGCAGCACTCATCCATGATCGCTGACCTCTGCCGACCAACGAAGCCGCCAACTCTTCTCTCGCTGCTCCTTCCCCTTCGCCCAAACGCGCGGGAACTAAGCTTTTCCACGACCCGATACAGCCGGGCCAGAACGAGCGTGTAAGGTTAAAACAACGGGGCGGTAGAGCAGCCGTCGACGATGGCTGGATGACGTATAGTATTCCGCGGATGTCCGGAGCTAACAACTTCCATGCACTGAGATTGGTCGACGTAGCAATTGCTGCTAGAATTTGCGGATTTCTCTGACTGCTCATTCGATGATGAATGTGCAATTCTCTTCAAAATGCTGGTGCAATCAGTAGTCGCTTTCTTCGGCGAAGCACGGCCATTGCTGACGGCCTTCGACAGGTCACGTCAGGTCTCACCTTGGATTCCAGCGGATTTATCATCTTCACGCCGGCGCCCTTGCTTTCGTTAACCTCACTTCGCTGTGACTGTACTCGACTGATACCCCTCAATACAACTTCGCTCTGCTTTGCTTTTTCTCTCCGTGCGACGCTCTCAGATATGAACATGGAGCTCTCGAGGGAGCAGGTGCAAACTAGGTACGTCAAACGTCCGACACGTGAGACGTCCAAACCGCGTTTCGATGGTCTACCACGCGACATGATCCTGACAGTTTTATCAGATTCCTGGCGATCATCCTGCCAGCGCTCACGCTTTCGACACATCTGCTACTTTCGCTGTCTTTCGCGTTACCGGGCGACGAACAAGCATGGGCAGTCTGGTCGCTGTCGTACAACGGACTGGCCGCGCTTGCAAGCGTGATGGGTTTGATAGGCGCAGTGAGGGTAAGCAGTCCTCCGCATGGCGGTCATTCATTACACGTCCTCATTCGAATCGGTCGCACAATCATTACAAAACCACTAACGCGCCCGCAGTTACTGCCTAGGCTTGTGTCAGCTTACACCCTTGTCCACGCCACCACACTCTCCTTCGTCACTCTCGCCCTGCTCAACGCCCTCCTCCCATTCGACCTCCGGTACATGAACCCGGTGATTCCGAGCTGGCGGATAGACGAGACTGCGATATGCCGCGACATCGACGCTGGATTTGGCTGGGATGATGAATGGCTCTCGCAGTGTCTGAGGGGTTTCGAGACGGTACAGATGTGCGTTGCTTGGGGCGCGCTTTTACTCATGGTCGCGCAGTGGTGGGCGCTAATCACCGTGAGGAGCTGGAGCAACGAGTTGAGCGGTACACCGTCGGCGAGAGGTGATGTCGAAAAGGCTGTATTCGAAGTCGTGGACGGTAGATATCAATACCGAGAGAAGACAGGCTACTAGGAGGAGAATATCTCGTGACGTAACGACCATATGATTCAATGACCATCTATACCATCCGCCTATACGGGACAGTCTTGACACGCGTGATTGCTTTCTATGAAATGTTGGAGCTCCAGACAGGAAGGTCGGAGACGACGTCTGGTGGACGGCTGTCGATTGTACATGTAAGTTCTCCGTTGATGACTTCCGGTGCATCCATAGCCTGGTGTTGGACTTCCATATGGATCACACGTTTTGGTGCCAGATAACCTATACCCAAATCAGCCTCCGGTGATAACAGGGACCATCTTGACGTACGTACCGGAGTCAGAACATGTCTCCCTCACAAACAACTGGCTCCCTCCGGACTTCTGTAACGGAGAGACACTCCCCTCCACGATCTTCCTGTAGAAAACGTACCACTTACATTCCACATCGTTGTTCAAGAATCTCGTGTACGCCGTCACATTCCGGAAGCCGCAACTGTCGCATTCGCAGTCACACCTCGCCCAAGCCTGGATCGCTCCGCAATGCATGCACATGTCCTCACAGCTGTCAACCCACTTATTTCTTCCCCTGGGCTCGGTTCGAACAATCCTCACTAGTCGGCCAATATGCCACGCACAGAGCCGCGGTGGGAGCTCGACAACCTCGATGTCCTGAATGTGGGTTTCTGGCGAGGAAGATCTACAGGTTGGACTGCTGGAAGACTGGAAGGATCTGAGAGGGTAGACTGCTTTGCAGAGTACGCAGCGGAGGTGTGTTTGCGAGGACTTTGCGAGGTAGCTTCGAACTGCAAGGCGAGCGCAGTGGGATGGTGTTTGGTTGCGCAGGGAGGGTGTAAGAGGTAGGTAGTAGTTCAGGATACGATGAGAGAGCTTTAGGGCTACGGCGCCATCTAATGGGAGATGGTCGGCAACCTTCAGGATGAGTTCAGGAGGAAGACTGAGTATCGACGTGTATGGTGAAACCATCTTTCATTGAAAGAAAATGCTGCTCGTGAGGTTTATCAGTATCTTCGTGAAGTTTGTTCGTAATTAGCACGAACATATGCTCCATGTCACCAGGGCACGAAGTGATATCACAGGTAAATAAAGTTCCGGCCAGGCACAGGTACAGTGCGTCAGATGGCCAGGGCTTTGTTTGTGCAGGTTCATTTTGAGGGTGACAAGTTCCGCCAGGGCATTGACCACGGTCCCTGTTGTTTGAGGCTATGGCCAGACACTGTGAAAGCGTCTGATGTCAGGATCTCCCTTCCATTACAGCGTTTGACATCAGACCAATAACAATAAACTTTGTGGCTGAGGCGGCCGTTGGAGGCATGCCTGTAGGGCGTTTGACATTTCTTGGACGCATTTGTTGGTAGGTCGCGATTGCCTTGGTACCAGATCAACGAACTTGTTTGTACGTCGGTGTCATCCTACGATGCGCGTGACGAAGGTCATCCCATGTCGAAAGGGTCCAACACAGTCAGGAACAACGGAATACGATTACTTGCCGGATCGGAGGTGAGACAAGAGCATCCATGGTGTAAGAGATGGTAAGAAATGAGATGCGAAATCGGTCATCTTCAACATGCTCTGCTGGAAGATGTCGGGAGAAGGCAAGGCTGAATAACCGTTATGGAGATTGGACAGGGATACAACCGAGCCGTTCGCTTCCTCGGATACCACCTGGCACGGGCACGCTGCATCGATGATTACTGGTCTGCATACTGGTGGGATGTGACTGCTCAACGCGCTACGCTCCTCGCAGATAAAATAAAGGACACAGCACTGCCAGGTCGCTCAACGGTGAACGGCTTCCTGATGGAGTTGCACTGGGAGCTGACACCGAGAACACACCTTCGACTTCGATGAAGCTTCCGAACGAATGGACTACGAGCTCGGCATCTCACCATGTGCATTGTGCTGCAAGCTGTGCATCTGTCGATGGCCTAACTGCAGAAGCGCTGCAACCGCAGACGATGGCGTGCATGCGCGTAGCCCGACCAGCCTCATTTGGAAACAAGCCCGCGCGCGCAGCTGCGCTTTGGATGTCCTGTTGGGCATGAACGACATGACCGAATTTCAGATTTCGCGGATGGTTGAGACGATGGACTTTGACAGCTGCTGAAGTTGCTGGTAAAATCGCTGCTCGGTCTCTTGAGTTGCACTTGCACACGTAGCAACGACAAGCACACATCAACACGACCTCTGTCATCTGGTGCCGAGTGGGCCTTGTGTGCAACATGGTGGAAGCCCCGCACGATAGTGGGTTGACTCTGAGTAGTCTGTGATGAAGAAGGACAAAGCTGATCACGCTGCCATGTAACGATTCAATTGTATCACTCCTGCCCAAGACGGACGGAGAGCGGGAAGTGGTTGGGCCCGAGGTGGGGTGTGCAGGATATGGCATGGCATGCATCCCTTTCCACAGTCGCTGCAGCCGTGCATCCAACAGGGCAGCGCTGATCCGCTGAACAGCACTGCGAACACAGTGGTTCGCAGGCGCTGGATGCAGAGAAGGTCTGTCTGGTGCGCATGGCCGTCTGGGGTACTGCGTGCCAAACAACAGAAGGGTCCCAAAGCATCCACGTGCGGCTACGAAAAGGAGATTTAATCGTGTGGCTCTGGCCTACCAAAGAACTGGTTCTCCACGACACTCACAGCTAGCGCGCAGGCAGCCTGCATCTGCGTCTGCAGCATAGGGGACGGACAGCCTGCAGCTGCCACAAACGTCATGTCGGCGAGTTTGGAGTCTGTCCCCTTGACCGTTCCGGACGAGGGCTGGCGCTGGAGATGGTATGCTGGCGACAGTGAGGGCATTGCGGGCCGGTCATGACAGGCTGTGAGCCGCTGGAGAGGGCAACGAACAGACCCGTCCGGTTGATTGCGTGCGCGAGCTCGAGTCTAACTGCATCTTTCAGTCCTCCTCCGCTTCTTGACGACCTGACGACCCACAGGCCTGAGCGCCTTGGCCCTTGGTCAGGGCTAGCGTACGACTAATATGTATGTGAAGAACCCCTTCGATACCGCTCCGCGAGTTTCCCGTTACCAGACCTTCCTTGACTGCCGTTCAGCTGTGCTGCCCCTCGGTTCCCCATACTTCGTGTGCACAGCCTCTCCAGAGTGAGGCCGTAGACCGTAGTCGTTCCTTATTGTTGCGTCGAATCGTTGGAGTTGCATTCTCGGTAAGCGGCAGGACCCTATCTCAACATCTCCGCAACCTTAGGAGCGCGCCAAAAATTCTGCGCTTCCGAGTCGACCTCATTTCCCGCCCCCATTCTGTGCATGCTTGCGCCCGCCCGTCTCCACTCGGCCACTTGCAATTGAGCGCCTTTCTCTGACAACGGTGTGCAGCAGGGCTTCGCTGCTCTTTCGGACATCTCCACCCGTCCCCAAACAAAAACAAACGCACACAACAACGAACCGCCAAACGCCGACAACGTCTGCTGCCGTAGCGACTGCACTCTGAACGCTCCACCCGCCATGGCCTACTACAACGACCCCTCCTGGCCTGCGCCTGCCCCCGGCCGCCAGCAGTCGTGGGAGCAGCCGCAGCCGCCCTCCCGCTCAGGTACCGGCCACAGTCTCTACAGCCGCGGCAGGACACCGAGTAACATGGACCCAGGCGCCAGCTCGACCGTGAATAGGGACGAGGCCAATGCCTTTGTCGCGCAGTTTGACGGTACGTTGCAGCGAGAATTGAAGGCCTTGCGAATGTCACGTATACATGTCAAGTACCGTGTTGGTCTGCAATAGACGATGACAGCACGTGGCAGTGGCAGTGGCAGTGACAGGCGTGCGCTATGGTTCGCGGACTCGGCTAATGCATTGCCTACAGAAGTTGAGCGTGCCGCCGAGAACCTCGCCAAGAGCGGCAAGCCCTTTGGCGGATTCTCCCCTGCAGTTTCTGCGCCCGGCAGCCGTCGCGAGTCGATGCCCATGATGAACGCTCACGCTCACGCGCCCCGGCCGTACCCCGAGCCGCAACAACAACAGCAAGGTCAAGGTACGCACACGCCCACCCAGCAGGACCGTCGCCAGACACCCCGACTGACCGACGCAGACGCTCGCTACGGCAGCCAGCAGCGTCACCACTCGGTCAGCGAGTACGACGGCGCCCGCGCGCACTCGGCCTCGAACGCGCAGGGCTTCTACCAGAACCAGCGCTTTGCGCCGCGACCGAACGATGCGGACCAGATGGCGCAGGCGAAGCGACGGATGGCGGCTCAGCGCGAGCGTGAGCTGCGCAACTACCACCAGGAGCAGCAATACCACCGAAGTAAGGACTCAGAGTCAGGGCAACAATAGAGGAAGGACATGTGGTTGACTAGGATAATAGATGTTTCGGGTTCCGGATCCAAGTCGGACCGCTCCATGAGCCCCAATACCATGAATGAAGACGACCGCCGCGAACTGATCGCCCGCCAGCATCGTGCCCTGTACGGCGAGAACTCAGCCCTATACAATAACAATCCCACCTCCAGCCAGGACGTCCGAGTCCAATCCGCCGGCGCTAACCGTGGAGCATCGCCATTGGCTTTCGATCCCTTCGGCTCGCGAGCACAGTCCATCTCTGGCGACGCTCCCGTCCAGATGCCCCCTCGCGGCGACAAGGACTCTGCTAGCGGCGCACAGGAGGCCCAGGCCCGAGCCAATAGCAACTCGTCTCCCTCCTCTCACCAGAACCCGGCCTTTGGTCTGTTCGACGCGCAGCAGGCCAGCCGCACCTCCAGCTCGTCTCCCGCGGGCTCCCCTCCCGTTCCCGGCCCTAACAAGGCTAATGGATCTGGGGTCGCCCCAATTGGCACCCGTCCTACCCCTAACCAGCACCAGCAGGCTGGTGCACCCCTCGGCAAGCGGGCCACTACACCTCTTCCGTCGCCGCTCAGCTACAGCGCTTACAATGCCAGCGAGCAGAAAAATGCTGCTGTCACATCCTCTTCTTTGAACCCTTCGTCGACGGTCACCGACAAGGGTGCTGCTATCTGGAACAACGGTCCCTGGGGTAACGCACCCAACCAGGGTGTTCAGGCCTCAGTCTGGGGCTAAAACGGAGTTTTGATTAGGGAATCTTGATGATGCACATCCGGAGTTTCTACATTTCAAGGTGTCCTAGGCATTGGTCTTGGCTTTCCGATCAAGATGGACAGTTGGAACAGGTTATGGGTGGTCGGCGAACAATATCCCTGGGTTACAGTCATGCTTATACGGCGCGTTTGTCTGCGTCTGGGTTGGGCCGAAGATGATATACCATTCACGTATGGGTTACATGGGGTGTTCATTTGTCGGGTCAATGGTTGTCTTTGGTGCTTTTGCTCTTATAACGTATTACGGTTGGTGGGGAGTTCTTGTGGGAGTTTTTTTCGTGCTCAGTCACTAGTCATGTGGTATCTATGGTAGGATTTGGCTGGGGGCATACACGGCATAGGCTGGGGGACTTGTTCTGGCGCCTGTATGTTTTTGGGGGGTTCCCGGTTGGCACATCTGGCAATAATGCGAAAAAGTGTTTTGGGAACAACGAGGTCTGAACTGTGCCGAATGATGATACTCGCATTGTAGCTCCGGGCTTTGACCAATGGAAACGCTAAAAGCTGTCTTAATCTGGGGTAATGCAGGGCCGAATGGTGAAGGGACGTGGTGGTGAAAAGCGCCGTGCGTCTGTGCTAGCCGCGGCGGCACTAACCCTGACCAACCCCAGCTCGCGCACATCTAGAAGCAGCGTGGCCTCTCAGCACAGCTAAGACCCCCGACTACGACCACTACGACCACTACGACTACCATCACCCGTCCACCACCTCAATTGACACTCCGTCGGTCTTCCTCTCCTGGTTCCTCCACAACTCGAATAAAATGGTGAGTCGACGCTCCTCTACCGGTCAATCGCGCACCGACGCGCACGCAAAGGACAGATGGCTGCCGGTCGATGCACATGCGATCAAAGGACTGCACCTGTTCGACATCAGTGCATTGGGATCTGCGGCAGCCGTGTGCTCTCTTCTCGAGTCCAACGGTGTTGCCTCGACCTTGCGCCCCGACCTGTAGCCTTCACGCATATTCTCCACATGCTGCATACTTGCTAGTCGCCAGCTCCACGCACACAGCAACTGACATGCCTGCTACAGTCTGCACCGCGCCCCACCTCGCCCGTGAACAATGCCGCGACTGGCACAACAACAGCGCGCCAGGCGTCGCCCAAGCCCCCGGGTGGCCCTGCCACTGTTATGCGCAGGAAGGCCGCCGCCGACCGCGCTGAGAAGGTCTCCAACCAGCGACCAAGCAGCACAAGGGCCGCCGGTGCCGGTGGTAGCTCAAGCACCATGCTGAGTAAGTCTTCATTCACATATTTTGCACGACCAAGAGTGGGAGAGCGAATGTGGTGAACGGCGGAGCGGCGGCCATGTCTCGGCAATGGACCGTATATCTGAACGCATGCTAACACTCTGTTCCAGGGCTGTACACTGATGAATCTCCCGGTCTCAAGGTCGACCCGGTCGTTGTCATGACTTTGTCTGTTGTCTTCATCTTCAGCGTTGTCGCTCTTCACGGTATGCTCCTCCCCAGCATCCAGACCTCCAGCATCTAACGAGTGTATCAGTCATGGCCAAGGTTGCTCGTCGATTCACCTCTTAAATTATCCATCTACATCATAACTCCACCACTATACCACCAACGACCTTCGCTCGGTGAGCGCCGAGCGTCAACAGCGCCGCGACACCGATTCTTCGCATCCCTTTTTCTTCCGTCGAACGGCTCAATGCTTGGAAAGACCGGAAAAGCATATGATTTGATTTTCTGATACCTGCAGTGCGCGCAGGGTGTTTGGATCGCGCGTGTCTGGCGATCTAGATGCTGTATTATATGTCTACAATTCAACGAGACTTCAAAGGAATCGTTTGGCTGGAACTATGCTTGGAGTGACGTCTCTTGAAACGGTCTTGACTTAAATATGCACTGATGTATCTTGGCAGGTCAGACTGTCAGGAGCAACTTATAATGCCCATCCATGCAAGCTACGAAGATGATTTCACGCTGCGAAAGAGATCTGTCTCTAAGCTTTACTGTTGGGGAGTTACCCTCAACCATCTTCTGCAGCAGGTACTTGTGTTATCGAAGAGCAAGAGTGGAGGGGCTCATAAGTATTACGAACAGATATACCCTTCTATGTAACTCTGTTGTGTCACAAGCGTACTGACCTAGCGCCGAGTAAGTTTACAAAGGCCGCTAGCGAAGCGTGATTCATGTTTTCAGCCCAGGGACTGCTCTCCCACCATCGGGTGTCGTCACTGTTTACGATGACTTGACGGCCGCGACTCAATGCGGTCCTATCAGGGACTGACTGTTCAGAAGGACCGAAATCATTCTTCTCGGAGTATTGAGTTATGACGGTGTTGTTGGTTGCGTCACCAGTTTTTGGTTAGCACTATGTCATGGAAACGAATACCACAAGCAGCTTCACCTCTTTCCAGACAGCCGTCTGGAGATACTCAACAGCGACCAGATACTGGATTCCGGACGAACAACGGATCAGATCATATAGCCATTGAGTCTACTGTGTACACACCGCAAATGCGGCCAGAACGTATCCACTCTGTACGTTTTTAAAAGCCGAGGTTCACCGCATCGAGAACACTGGGACCGCTCGAGCTTCATTTGGCAGCTGTCTACCGGCTTCCATATCAAGCTTGTTGACCGCTTGGTAATAATTGCACTCTTGAACAAATATAGACTGTCGGTGTCCCGCTTCGCCAGTTCCTGCTAACTCCTCACCTCCATCAGTCAACCCCCAAACCACTCAACCACACAAAATGCTAGGACAACAAGCAAGGAAATGGGTTCTGTCGAACCCCCCCGTCGCTGATGTGATCCTTGAGGGCAACGATGCGACCTTCAAGCTCGAGAACGTCACCCTCCCCGAGCTTGGCGCCGACCAGATCCTCGTCAAGACCCTGTATCTTTCGAACGACCCCGCCCAGCGCGGCTGGATTCAGAAGGGCATGGACCCGGAGCGTCTCTACGTTCCCCCAGTCCAGGAGGGCGAGACCATGCGTTCCTACGGCATCGGCGAGGTTGTTGAGTCCAAGGCCGACAGCTTGAAGAAGGGCACACTCGTCACCGGCACGCTGAACTGGACCGACTACACCGTCGTCCAGGCCAAGGAGGTCCGCCCCGTCGCCGCCGACGAGAAGGCCGGCATCCGTGTCACAAACTACATTGGCTCCCTCGGCGGCCCGGGCCTCACCGCATACTACGGTATCACCGACATTGCGCGCGCAACCAAGGACGACGTCGTCGTTGTCTCCGGCGCCGCTGGCGCGACCGGCAGCATGGTCGTCCAGATCGCCAAGCACTTGATCGGGTGCAAGAAGGTCATCGGCATCGCAGGCGGCGACAAGAAGTGCAAGTGGGTGGAGAGCCTGGGCGCGGACATTTGTGTCGACTACAAGGCCGCGTCCTTCAAGGAGGACCTGAAGAAGGCGACCGACGGCTTCGTCGACGTCTACTTCGACAACGTCGGCGGCGAGATCCTCGACCTCATGCTCAGCCGCATCAAGCGCTTCGGCCGCGTCGCCGCCTGCGGCGCCATCTCCGCCTACAACGACCCCACCGTGGGCGTCAAGAACTGGTTCGAGATCATCGCCAACAGGATCGAGGTCAGGGGATTCATTGTCATCGATGCCATGGTCTCGGGCAAGGCGGGGGATATGCTGGGTGCTATCACGCAGGGCATCAAGGACGGCAAGATCAAGATCGATCCTGAGAGCGAGACGGTGGTGCCGACCAAGTTCGAAGATGTGCCCAAGACGTGGACCACGCTTTTCTCGGGAGGGAACCAGGGCAAGCTTGTTACCCAGATCGAGGCATAGGTGCTGTAGGTTGATCGAAAAACGAAATGTGAACTCTGCTGAACTCGTGTCTTGTCTTTGGCCTTGTCCACTGCTTCCATTCTACTTACACCTTTGCCCCTTGACACCCCCCCCCTTCTTCTGCAACACTTTCTGCAAGCACTGCCATACCAGCTTTCAACTTACTTCTTTCCTCCCCTCCCCTGGTCTTATCCCGCCTATGGAAAAAAAATTCCGTCCATAACCCCCTTTTTTTTCCTACACGAACCCACCCATTTCCACCCCACGCACCTCCCCAAACCCACCCACACCCAGCTCCGTCCATATGTCAGCAAGGTAGCGCAACAGCAACACCGCACGCCTCCCCTTCTCGCCCGGCGCGTCACAAACGACCAAACACTGCGGCTTGGATCCAACACGTTGCTACAATGCGCATCGCCGAGAGGGAAATGTTTCGATACACAATGTTCGTCTATTGGGCTGAGGGTGGGGATGGGGTAGGGCTCGGGATGCCCCGATGCTGCGGTGGTCTTCGGAGAAGCGTGCGTCGAAGAGGAGTTGATGTATCAGAGATAGAGGGGGGGGGGGGGGGGGGGGGTGGGGGGGGGGGGGGGGGGGGGGGGGGGGGGGGGGCTGTGCGGAACGGGCCCTGCTGCAGAACTTGAGCTGTGTTTCCTTTTTGGCGCTTGCAGAGGAGCTGGTTGGAGGGGGCTTGCCGTCGGAAGAATCTGAGTAGAGGGGAGGTGTGCTTGCTTTTGTGGAAAAGGTGAGTGCAGTGGTGTTGTTTTATTCAAGTGTGTGTGTTTGTGCAATAAGCATTCCATAGACAGAGAAAACACTCTTTGAGATGGGCTTGCTGGTTGTTTTCCATCAAGAGATTGGATCTCTGGGATGGTCACCAGGATCTGACAAGAATGTGCCTGGTTTATCCGGATTTGTTTTTGGGGAGGCTGGGGAGGCCTTGAAGAGCTGAGAAGAAGAAGATGATGATGATGATGTTGTTGTTGTTGTACGACATTATGATTGGTGCCACGAAGGGGTTTTCTGGTCTTTGGTCCTCCATCGTGTTTGAAATTCTTTGCTATGTAGCGGAGAGGGGCGGTGGTTTTTATTTTGGTAAGTCCTGCCTAAAGAAGTCAAATGTTATGTTTGTACTAGACTCCTGGCGTGCAACATACCAGTAAAGACGCTCTGAACGCCTTTTGCTAGGGCAGCGACATTGTGGTATCGTACATGTGACTTGAGGCTGGTCGAACGAAAAATCGTTCATCGTTGTTGTTTCTGAGTCAATATCTTATCGGATGTTATTTAGTTTATGGCGAATTGGTGTGGAAATACAAAAAAAAAGGATCATAATGGTAAATGCCCCAATAGCAAAGAAGTCTTTGTTGGCCCAAGTGAGCTGTGATGAAGATTTACTACGAACTTCGTTCCTGGTTAGCTGCGAAGCGCATAACGATGAGAGAGGTCAAGGGACTACCTCTTCTGTCAAGAAAAAGTCTGCAAAGATGATGAAGGTGCCGACATGGGTATCATATGGGTATCAGTCTACTTACTTTGACGTACTGAGACATTGAGAAGGTCAGTATCTAAAAAGCAGGAAACTTTGATAAAGGAAGGGCAGTCGGTGTAGCAATGACAACATAACGTTGTAATTATATCAAAATCCAAGTCTAGATCTTTGCAGCTACTTGGATGCTATCAGCATGCTGCCACTTGTCAGATCCGTATAAAGGCACTCTATTTTGCTGATCTTCATTCCTCCATCTCTCTCTCGTTACACCAGCGTTGTGAGAACGAGACTGCAGACCTCCACTATCTTGCTCTGCACCTCAGGCCGAGTAGGTCGATACCCCAACTGTACTGCTGACTACAAGGTATCTTTCCGGTCTCCGTGAGGTCGGATTTCTTGGCCAGGGGGTTGGTCCCCTAACCTTTGTCCCTTGCCGATACGGCGTCTTAAGATTATGTCTCACTCACTGACGTATTGCACCTCGATCCACTTGGAGACAATCATAGATAGGGTTGCACATCTATCGAAGTAGCTCCATCTTGCGTACCAGTTGATATTGACCTATTTAAACCACCCTTGACTGAACTATTGACAAATCTGGTGGGGGTCACTCCTGAGAGTTGCAGTCCGTGGAACATAGTCAAACGACGGATCACAGATTGCGGCAATGGGCTACGTAGCATACATACATCGTGGTAAACTAGGGGTGCAAGGCGAAGCGAGGATCGGCCCGCGGAGGACATTCCCCGTTCACGAAGTTTCTGATGTTCCGTGTGTGGTGCCCTGACTAGAGGCGAGGTCGTCATTCAGGAGTACTCACTCGGTTAAGCTCCCTCTAGCAACAACCCATGACACGAACTCACGATCGCAACTGGAAGTCGGTTTGTTGAGCCGCCCGAGCCCACAATGCTCCATAGGCACTGAACAATAGTGGCATTCGCATTGGAAGGCCTCAAAGCACAAACAGTACCTAGACGCGCAACGCGCGCCTTAAGCATTTGTGATTCCAGTATCCACACAACACACGACTGCAAATGCTTGATAGAGTTCGATGTCACATGCAGGTGACCGCTGCTCCGAGAGTTTACCGCCCCGTGCGACGAAGACCTGTAACGGGAGTGTTCCAAGATCCAGGCAGACCCTGAGACGCTGTCTTGACAACGGCCGAACAGACGCGTGCGCTCACATCGAGATGCTCCGACAATACGTGTGCCCGATGAATTAGCATCGATGGATATTACCCGGTGCTTTAACGCAGATTACCCGCAGTCAGCCGCAACAGAGAAACAACCCGCGGGGCACGTGTGATAAGAGCCCCACCATGAACAACAGCCGCGGATTGAACAGCTGCTATTCATCCACTGTGGTCTTGAATTTTGGCAAAGTTGTTTAATATATGCGAGCAGTTAGCGGAGATTCAAGTTATTGGTATGTTCATGGGACTGCTATACGATAATGCGGCAACGCGGGGATTCTATATAGCAGCCGCAGCACGAGCTACCTACGTAGTGCGGGGTATAAAGTAGGTCCGGTAGGAACACTCTCCCAAAACCACGGCTCTACAGGAGAAAGGGTAAATGCGACCGGAAGCTTAGCCACCATGGGTAAAGAGAAGCTCTTAGCTGCACGGTAGAAGACGCAGGGCCGTGTTTCTTTCGTGTTTAGCGCGTTGTATATACCGGACAAGGTGCCCAAAAACTTGCGTCAACCAAGAGGTTTTGGAAGGTCATGCTTGCTGGATTCTTCTGCCGCACAACTACTAATATCCCTCGCACCTGCTCTTCTGTGTCTTCTAAAAGATTTCTCTCTTCTTTCAAGTCTCCATCTTTCGTCTCTATCCCCGCGCGTCGCCCTGTAGCTCAGCGACTTTGTAAAGCCGAAAATCGCAACTTTATCGCAACAATGACCACCAACGTCCCTTACGTTACGCTCAACGATGGCAACAAGATGCCCCAGGTCGGATTCGGTCTGTGGAAGGTCGATAACGCCACCTGCGCGGATACCGTTTACAACGCCATCAAGACTGGTTACCGTCTGTTCGATGGAGCTTGTGGTATGTGTTCAATCTCTCGAGTCGTCTGGACAAAGTCATTCCCCTCGGTCGGATCCCGCACTTTCGTCAAGTGGTGGGCAGAGAATCTGCTTCTAAAGCTTGTACGCAGATGCTAACTGATCAATCAGACTACGGCAACGAGAAGGAGGCCGGTGAGGGTGTTGCACGTGCTATCAAGGAGGGCATTGTAAAGCGTGAAGACCTATTCATTGTCTCCAAGCTGTGGCAGTCTTTCCACGACTACGAACAGGTTGAGCCGATCACCAGGAAGCAGCTCGCTGACTGGGGGGTTGACTACTTCGATCTCTGGGTTATTCACTTCCCCGTCGCACTGAAGTACGTCGACCCTAAGGTCCGCTACCCCCCTGGCTGGTACAACGACGATGCTGGTACCAAGGTCGAGCACAGCAAGGCAAAGCTCGAGGACACCTGGAGGGCGATGGAGGATGTGAAGGCTAAGGGCCTTGCGAAGAGCATTGGTGTCTCCAACTACAACGGTGCTCTGCTGCTTGACATGTTCACATACGCGAAGACCAAGCCCGCCACACTACAGATCGAGCACCACCCATACTACGTCCAGCCCAACCTGCTCAAGCTTGCTGAGCAGCACGGTATTGCCGTCACCGCATACTCGTCGTTCGGACCCCAGTCGTTTATTGAGTGCGATATGAAGGTTGCCGCAGACACACCTCTGCTTTTCGACCACCCAGTGATCACTAAGATTGCCGAGGCACATGGCAAGACACCCGCACAGGTAAGCCTCGTACCACGGAAAGTCCGGATACCAGTAGGCTAACAGATCTTAAGGTTCTCCTTCGTTGGTCGACACAGCGCGGTCTCTCCGTCATCCCCAAGAGCAACTCGCAGCACCGCCTGCAGCAGAACTTGGACGTCACAAGCTTTGACCTCAAGGACGATGAGATCTCGGCGATCTCAGATCTGGACAAGAACCTGAAGTTCAATGTCCCCACAAACGTACACAACCCTACATTTACATGCTTTTTCTGAACTTCTCACTAACAGCGCATCAGTACGGCATCCCCTGCTACGTTTTCGCTTAAACCTAATAAACGTATGACATCGGCGCAATGGGTAGACGAAGGACCGAAGAGTATAGCCGACAATACGAAGTCTGGTAACGACGGCACAACGGTGACTTTCCGGAGATGGCATTGAAATATTGGCTGGAAGGTTTCGCTATAACTCTCCTCGCGCAAGCATACCTTGTCGCGAAAGGACGATAGTATTCGTCCCGTTCCGCGCATCCATGTGTAGACTAAAGTACATAACCTATAACACGAAGTTACGAGCCTCCGACCCGTTGTTGACATGACCCTGTTATTTCGCGTGGCGTTTTGAGATATACAATCGTATTGACCGCGGCTGATTGACAGTCACTGTGGTCGAGTACGAACTATCGGAAGCAATTGCGCGAGGCCACGGTTCGTGCGTAGGATCTGATCCTTCAAGACACGCGCGTTCGTACTCGGCTGGTGATACCAGCGCGAGGTCCATGCAGTTGCTCGTGCAGTCCTACAGGAAGCAAAAACTGCCGATGGCGCACAAGACGTTCATAACGGTTGGCAGCTGCTCGTGCACCATTCCTGCCTTCCTAGTGCCCCCTCGTCCATTATGCATACGAAACACATACTAAGTAATTCTTCCGGCTCTAGATGAGAACGCATCTTTCCCCCACCAAATCCTCCCATCCTTCAACGGGCCTTTATGTCTGGTCGCCACAGTAGCATTTGATGATGCCACCTTGGACGTGTCGGAGATTGGCAGTGACATGGCTATTGGCGGCTAGAAATCAGATCTGCACTGTCGCTGTCGTTGTCCTTCCCAAACGAGACGGCAGATGGCACAAATCGTGCTAATGCACGCCGTAGGGCGAGGCGAAGCACGCGCTCCCCATGTGTGTATTTGACCGTTGCCGGCTGGCCCGACCCTTGCAGGTCTGCAGTGGGATTAAGAATCGAACCATGGCGCCTGATGAGATGCTGTCGATCATTGCCCTGAAGGCTCAGGAAGAACACGTGTGAATCCTACCACGTGGAAACGGACCTAGGGCTGACCACCAGACTAATGAATGTTGAACGTTTCTCATTATCATCTATGTGTAAGAGTCTAAATTTTGGGGTTTTGAGTAGTGATACAATAAAAAAAAAAGTACGTAGGGGGTATCCGTCCAAAGCAAAAGCAGCGTCTGCATAATCATAATGGCGCTTGACTAGCACTGTCGCTTTCTACCTTCATCTCCGTCTTTTTCGTGATGACCAGGCGAGTCTCATCGCTCAGGTGTCTGTACACATCGTCGTCGCGTACACTCGACGTACGCTGCCCAGCCCAGACCTCGGTGTCATGTCGGACACCCTCGTGCTGTGGGCGGAAAGTGGGCTGCTCGGCCGATCTGATGATGGACGTCTGTGAGGTGGGCGACACGTGGCCAGGCTCTGGAGAGTACGCTCTCGACTGGTGTTTTGAGCCGCTCCGTTTGCGTATCTTCACGGGCGCTAGCCTATTATTCTCTTCACGGTCCAGTCGGCTCATGTTGTAGCTCCCCTGAGTTCCTCCGGACTGAGACTCGATAACGTTGCCGTTCCTTGCGTACCGTTTTGCTATGTAGCTCGTCATCATGTCCTTGTTGAAAGGGCGCAAGAAAGGACCCATTCCGGTGATCGTGAGGGAAATGATGGCATAGCTCATCTGCCACTGGTTGGCCACCAAGTAGAAACTACTTGCGTATGTTACGTTCGTATTCGAGATTGCTTGGTGGAAATAGTAAAGTCGGATAGCCGCAATCAGTATGATAGGGAGGCGTGCGGAAAAGGCGAAAACGACCATGAACTTAGCCTTCCACCGCATATGTAGTGTCCATACTAGCTGAACGGCGATGAAAAAGATAAGTCCCTCAGTCACGATGTCGAGGGCAGTGATAGCCTGCCACTTAGGCCACTAAAGTAGATACAGGTTAGCCGAGCCCGATCACGTAGCGTAGACACAAATGTACGTACCATATCAGTGCACTCTCCAGCTCTGCTTGTGTAGAACTGCGCTGGATTGCACGGGACTGATATGAGTACGATCGAAAGCAGCGCCCAGCCGGTGGACGCCGCCAGCATCGTCCATGTTGCAATTTTGTGACCGCCACTTGGCGACAGTCGCATATACAGCAACAGGATAGACGTCTTGGTCGTCCATAAAGTGAGAATGTAGAAAATTTGGGAGGCGAACCCTTGCTTTTTGCCTGTCAGATGTCTTCGAAAACTAGTGGGTCGTGCGGTCTCGCGATGTCGTGCTGGTGCCCGCTCGCGGGGCACCAGGCACTGACAGGCCGCAGAAACCTTGTGAAAACGCACCTTTCCAATATCCTCGAGTCGCTCTGAGGAAATGTTTTCTTGTGGACCGCCTAGCCCTAGATCTACGAGATGGTATATGAGACCAGTCTGAATTGTGTCAAGGAACTGTGCAATAAATCAGCAACCGCGCCGCAGCCACGCACACAACCTTGAACTCACTGTCGCTGCCCCCAAAAAGTAATCGTCAGATCTCCATTCTCTCACTTGCAATCGCAACCACACTCGAATGATGAAGCACACCCATACAAAGGCCAGGGTACATCCCGCAGTAACGACAATCAATCCTCTTTTATCGGTGTCGGTGATGTAAAAAGGTGGTGGGATGACGTCTGAAGCCATGACTGACGGTGGAGGGACAGGACAGCCAACAAGGCACTACGAGTCCCATCGGCAGGTGGGGGAGTTATGAGTAAGATAGCAAGGTGTAAGACTGAGTAAGACTAAGAGGCAGGCACAAAAGCAGCAGCCCACTGCCTCTTCTTTGCCCTGCAGAATACCCAGCCGGATCAGAAGCCTTTCCCAGTGCAGGGGTGCAGTGATACCCGATCTGGCACCTTGACGTCGGAGCGCAGAGACTAAGATTATTCGCTACTTGGAAAGTCGCTTCCCATACTTAACCGACCCGTATCGCGCTACGTACCGTATC
The DNA here is from genome assembly GCA_002116315.1 of Epicoccum nigrum. Taxonomy (NCBI): domain Eukaryota; kingdom Fungi; phylum Ascomycota; class Dothideomycetes; order Pleosporales; family Didymellaceae; genus Epicoccum; species Epicoccum nigrum. The sequence goes on along the minus strand of KZ107846.1, from coordinate 990,376 downwards.
CCTCTGGCGGGACCAGACTGCATTTGCAATGCTGGCGCCAGTTCCTCGGCGGAATCTAACGGGTAATTTCGTAACGGATCGATGCAGCGGCGAGTTCGAAGTTGTCTAACCAGCACTGTACCAAAATCTCAGATATTTGCAATCACTACCGTGGAACCCCACGATCTTGCTAACGCAGACCCATCTTGCGATTCGAAAAGCAATATTGACTACAGTCAAGGCCTCCCCTAGGCCACCCAGGGCGAGGATCTACCGAAAGGAACCGGATCCGCGACGCCCGCGGAGCCTCATGGACCCTCTTGGGGCTGTGGAGGAAGGGTTTTCGAATTTTCTCTGATCCCTGCGCGACCTCCTGATTTGCGAAGCGTGTGTAATCGGACACGGCATGCGTGTTGAATTCATTCCACATGAGCCCACGATGCACCTCGGGCCTCCACTTAAAATCAGACACAGGAGCGGCTCATGCATCAGGGCTCGCAAGAGCCAAGAATCCAGCCGTCGCAAGTCCACACCGGGCCCCAGACCAGTGGATGCGGGCCGCAGGGACCGATTGGCTTGCGGCTGCTGTTCTGGCCCCGCAGACCCTCTGCTTTCGTCGGCCTGACCGTCCGCTCCATCTTGTTGGACGATCGACCATCGGGGCAGTGGCACGTTGCTGGCATGTTGCCCGTTCGCGCATTTAGAATCGCCTGCGCCATGATTCAAGCGGCGGCATGGGTTGCACGGTAGTGTTCAACATCAATTTATCCCAAGAGCAGCGGAACTGCACTGCAGGGCTTTAATCTTTCGGGACTCTACCGAACGTTTCTTTTCACCATCTTCCACTTGTGGCGTGCACCTGCATCTACGCCTTACCAAGTGATTATACCATGGGTTCTTCTTATGATAGCTCTGTGGTGGTGCCCAAGGAAGTCAGCTCTTCACACCGTCACGCCGACAGCCTGGAGTATGCAGAGAACGGCGATGAATACCACAGCTCGATTGCGGGCCATACTCGGGCAGACAACCGCGACATGAACCGCATGGGAAAGATCCAGGAGTTGAGGAGAAATTACCGCCCGTTGTCCGCCCTCGCGTTCACAGTTATTCTCCAGGGTGTTTGGGAAGTTCTTCTGACGTAAGTATCTGTTGCGGATTACGACTCTGTGCGACAACGCTGACACGGATAACAGCGCAACTTACCAAGGTCTCGTCGATGGCGGCCCAGCAGGTCTGATCTGGAGTTTCGTCTGGACATGGTTCGGCTTCAGCACCGTCATGCTCTCACTGGCTGAGATGGCCTCCATGGCCCCGACTGCCGGTGGTCAGTACCACTGGGTCTCCGAGTTTGCTCCTCCCTCGATGCAGAGGTCTCTGAGTTACTTCACCGGATGGATGTCAACTGTGTCGTGGCAGGCTGGTACAGCCTCTGGCCCCTTCTTGGTTGGAACTCTGATCCAGTCCTCGGCAACAGTAATGTACCCTGACTACGCTGCCACCAACTGGCAGGGCACCCTTATCGTCATTGCCGTTACCTTCTTGGTATGGGCTTTGAACGTGTACGGTGCCAAGGCTATGCCTCTTTTCCAGAACGTCATGTTGATGGTCCACGTCTTTGGTTTCCTTGCCATCATCATTGTGTTCTGGACCCTGAATCCCAGAAACACAGCTGAGGTGACCTTCACCCGCATCTCCAACACTGGAGGCTGGAACTCGACTGGCCTTGCCCTCATGGTCGGTCAGATCTCCGCTATCTACGCCTGCATCTGCTCTGACGGCGTTGCTCACTTGGCTGAGGAGGTCAAGGATGCTGGAAAGACTGTCCCCAAGGCCATGATCAATGCCTACCTGATGAACGGTCTCATCGGTCTTGCGTTCCTGATCAGCTACATGTTCATGATCACTGACCTCGACGCTGCCCTGAACGACCCCTCTGGCTACCCCCACATCTGGGTCTTCTCCCAGGCAGTTGGTCCCGGTGGCGTTGTTGCGCTGAACGCCATCCCCACCGTCCTTATCTTTGCTGGTACCCTGACCTACAACCTGTCCACCTCCCGCCAGACATGGGCTTTCGCTCGTGACCACGGTCTGCCTTTCAGCAACTGGATCGGTAAGGTCGACAAGAAGCTCGACAACCCTGCCAACTCTGTCACCTTCACTTGCCTGATCACCGTTCTTCTTTCCCTCATCAACATCGGATCTGACACTGCTTTCAATGCTAGTAAGTACCTTCACCCACACTCATATGAGCCTGTTACTAACCACGCCACAGTCATCTCCCTCAACGTCGTCTCCCTCATGATCACCTACGTCTTCTCCATCGGCTCCGTCCTCTGGCGCCGCATGACCGCCCCGGAGACCCTCCCCATCTGCGCCTGGTCGCTCGGCAAGTGGGGCGTCCCCGTCAACCTCGCTGGTCTGCTGTACGCCATCCACGCCTTCTTCTGGTGCTTCTGGCCCGAGAGCACGCCCACGACGCTCGACTCGTTCAACTGGGCGTCCGTCATGTTCGTCGGCGTTGCCGTGCTCAGCATGGTCGACTACGTCGTGCGCGCCAGGAAGCACTACAAGGGCCCTGTTGTGCTTACTGAGGCTTGGAAGGGAGAGTGATGGAAGAAGTTATTTTTCTTGCTGGGGAAGAGCGGTTTTGGCTGCTGGATAGAAGTTTTATCGACCATGACCAGGATGATGGTGGGAAAAAGGTGTCTTGTAAGATTTGTAATAGAGCGCGACTTATTATAGAGCGCAATGCTGGCGATATGCCATGAATATACCCAAGGCCTTTGAGCCTGCTGCTTGAACTCCGTTTCCCTACTGTTCTTGTATGTGAATAAATCAAATCCAAAGTAAATATCGAGCTCAATTTCTAGAGTTTTGTGGGGTCGACAGCCTCGCTCTCTTCTGTAAGAGGCTCAGCACTCGGTGCAAAGTCATGTGTAAGCCCAGTGGCCTCCTCATTCTTATCTTCTTCCTTCTCATCCTCCTTCTCATCCTCCTTCTCATCCTCCTTCTCATCCTCCTTCTCATCCTCCTTCTCATCCTCCTTCTCATCCTCCTTCTCATCCTCCTTCTCATCCTCCTCCCAGCCTTCCTCCCCACTAACCAACCCATCAGCCACCATTTTCTTCACCACCTCATACATCGCAACCCCAAAATTACTCGTCCTGCTCAAGATCACCTTCGGACTGATGAACTCCAAATGACGGCTTGTCCCAAAAGCATGCAGCAGATATGTAGCAGAGAAGTCCGTCTCCCACTCCGCGCGGCGCCGCCGATTCAACACAACATTCTCATACAACTCCATCGCGTCCGTGGTATTCACAATGATAGGTTCGGGCGACGGTCGCCCTGGCTGCGGCTTAAAGAGCGCGTCTGTTCCCTGCGCCGAGTCTTGGAACCTAGGATGAACTCGTCAGCGGCATGTTTCACTTCGAGAGGAGGAAGGATGGGCGAGCTCACCAGTGCGTAGGTGCGAATGAGTTGCGATCGAGGATGAGGACTTCATTGGGGATGGCGACGAGGTGCTCAGCGATGACGGTCATGCTTTGCAAGTTCGACTCCCATTTGCCATTGAAGCCAGCGTGCTGCTCGCGCACGACGATGCGTGCCATCGTGCTGTTTGGCTTTGTCAGAAACGCGCCGTTGTTGATGGTACCGTTGATCGAGCCGCCTTCGGCTGCGCCTCCGTACTGTCGGCCGCCGATGAAGGCGAAGCCTGAGTTGAGAAGGGCCGCCAGTGGGCGGAGGGGAAAGACGTCCCAGTCGAGGTAGATGCCGCCGACTTTCTCGATGGCCTCCCAGCGGATGAAGTCGGATTTGTGCTGGATGGCGTCGATGCGTTGGTCTTCGTTGGGACCAGCGAAGCTGGGGACGTGGACCTGGTTCCAATGTAGAAGGTCTGGGAAGGTGTTGATGACTGCGCGTGTCCAACGATCCCCTCTTACACTGGCGGTCCTGATCTCGGTCTCGTTGTAGTCGGTGTGAATGTAGATCTGAGTCGGCTTAATGTACATGACTGACGCAAACATTGTGAGAAAGCTCGCAAACGGAAATTCCAGGACTGAGTCGGCATCCCTCTTGATGTGAACGTAGTGCACGATGTTAGGTATAGGATCATTTGCAGGCACCCAAAGAGATCCCAAATGACCTAGCGCTCTAACTCTCTCGACTGGCTTGAGCGGAGCTAGGTTGGTGGCGATTATGATGAGAACGCATGCTGCTATGAATATCTTGATGCCCGACCGCGAGCGCGGCGGTAGAGGAGGTAGAGGATTTAGCGACATGTATTCATGCGATCTCCGGGAAATGCTGGGGAAGGTGAGTTGATTGAGCATGGTGATGAGAAGAAGAAGAAGAAGAAGAAGAAGAAGAATGTAAACAAAAAGTAAGGGAGGACTAACAACCAATCATGTGAATACTCCAGCGAGGCGAGGTGGTGAATGAGGGTCAAGTCAAACGGAGCATTATTGGGCGCGTAATCTGATGTGATTATAAACGAAGGTCACAAATAGAACCGTATACAGTGACGGCAGCCTTCACTGCACTTCACTTATTCATCAGATCCCTGTAGGCCCGCCTGCCTTACAAGACCCCACGCAAGGCTTTGCGGTCCACAAAAGAAGCTAACAGCAATTTCGGTAACTTAATTGGGGCCACAATTCAGGCATTTCATGCAACCTTATGTTCGCTACGTAGTAGCCACATGGGACCAAGCGCAGTCACAAAGTGGGTGTGAGCTCGCATGGCTTGTGAGCAATTCGACCGTCGCAGCCCTCTGGTCTCCGATATACAGTCTGTAGTATCTTAACGTACGTATAGTGTAGTGCGAGGAAGGAACTGCGAAGTACGTATCGCCAAATATAGCGGCGACTGTCGTCGGTGTGCGAGGGATGTACTGCGGTCGTATCCACAGCCACAAATTACCTATAACGTACTAGCGTGCGCTGTCAGCATTCCACCTGATCGCGGAACGATCGTTCGCATTTGTTGCTATTCGTAAACTATTTCCGTATACAATGTTTGATTGGACAATGAACTTGAGTTGATGGCGTTGATCACAAAGACATAACCAGCGAAGGGTAGGGGTTTGGGTGAGCTTAAGCAAACGTACCAAGAGTGATGTTAGACTTGAGTATTATCAACTTCAGGTATCTTCGTACAATGAAATGCTGGTCCCGAGACTCCCTGGTTCTGTCCCAATTACAGTGATAATGATCCTTCTCCCCCGGCCACACATACTAAAGAAGTTGCTGACGGGTTCCCATCATGTATGCCTTAGTTCAAATCCATCCCCGTCAGCATTCCCTGTATGGTACCCACCGCCGGGTCAGCAAAGCCACTACCGTGAGCCCACATCAACAAGGAGAAGATATGATGGGCCCTCTTTGCTTCTGGTACCCATTGATCGTGGACAAAGTTCTTCATCCTCGCGATAGCCAGCGCTTCTTGTGCCGCTGTATTTTGATCCACCGCTTCTGGTACTGTATTAAGATAGTCAATCATTGAACGAAGCTTGACCTGCTGTGCGATTGATGTCCGGCACAGCGCATCAAGGACGTTGATACACTGAATACGTCCAACAGGAATGCCGGCTGGTTGAACAGGAACGCTACGGAGGTGTTGAGTGGGTTGGTTCGTAGGTGCGTGTTCGTCCGAAGCATGCTGTGACTCTACAATCTGCTGCATGCGATCGAGAGTAACATCGTCGTTGAACTCCAGTAGCTCGGTCATACCTTGCTGCCACTGGTACCATTCATCATCGCCTATCATACATATCAAGATGCGGGTGGATAGGTCGACCAGCTCGTCCGTCTGCTTGTCGAGGACGATGTAGTTTTCGGAAATGTATTTACCAATCTCGTTTACAAGTTCCGATACGCGGTCGCTGATCTCACCAACAGCTTCTTCTCGCATCTGCGCCGCCTGGTCTGCGACTATATCCATCGCCTTCTTGGTGGCTGTGTCCATGGTTATTTATAAAGTGTCTGCGAGTGTCGTAGAAATGCAAGATTATACTATCATAGTGGCAGTAAGCTAGCCTTTAATACACAATACGAAATGTGAGTTTGTCCATACTCAAACTGGTTGCTGATTGCACTTTCCAGTCACTGAACGAATCTCTGATCGATGCTTGCTTCTGGAAAGGGCGCGCTCAGAAAATGACATCACCTAGCAAAGTTAGTTTCTTTGTGAGGCTATGAACATGATTTATTGGGTACAGCGGGAGACGCCCCCACGTGCGCAGACGATGTTGAAGGTGAAAGTGAAGTTGCAACCATGGTTGCGTAGGAACCTTGGAAGGCAAGGGTCAACACCGGTGCTGAGGCACTGGCACTGGCACGGGCCTGCCTTCCGACTCCACAAGGCCAAGCTCCCCCGACATCAATCACCGCATTCAGACCACTTGTTCTAGGCACATCTCCAACACCAGACCGATTACGGCCAGACCCTCACTCTTCTTCCCAGAACTTGAATCTCCAAACAACAGGCAATCAGAAGACAGTGCACCGCAGCTTGACAAGCTACAAACATGCCTCAACCAGGTACGGCGCAATCCAGCCCGACGCGTCGCAGCTCGCGCTTGCAGACGTTCCACTTCCAGGGACTAACTCACTCGCAGCAGCGAGAGCTTTCTCGCAGAAAGAACTTCCACCCTCAGTCGAGGCCGCCTACTACCGCAAATGTATCGAATTGCGCCGGCGCATCAACGACATCGAGGAGAACAACGACGGCACAAGACAGCGCATCCAGCGCCTGAACCGCGGCATCCAGAAGATGCGCCTCGAGCGCGCCTTCCTGCTAGACCAGCTACAAAAGCACCAAGAATACAGCCTGGACGAGTCGGAACGCAGCTCGAGCGTGCCCCCAACACCGACAGACAAGCCTCTCCGCAGCAAGCGCAGTCACAGGAAAGGCACACCACCCGCTGGCGGCACGGGCGCCGGCCCTGAAAACAGCATGAGAGGCCACTCGGGCGCTCCTCGCGCGGCCTCACCAGGCGAGCACGGGTCCTCCCACCTGGCCATCTCGCACACCGCACACGGCGTCAACGCGCTGTCCAGCGCGCAAAGCACCCCCGACCCCAGCCGCCACACGAACCCCTTCTTCAGCTCCGTGGGCGGCGCCAGCGCCTCGCCGCTCGCCGCTGTCAACGGCACCCAGAACGCCCTGCCGCCCCTGCACTCCCTGCCCGGCATGTCGCAGCCCCCGACCCAGCAGACGCCCACGCCGCGCCCCTACTTCGACCCCGCGTACGACGCCGAGCGCCCCTCCGCCCCCGCGGCGCCGCCCGTCGAGTCCGACTCTGGGAGACAGCGCGCCTACTCCGGTGCCCAGCAGCCGCCGCTGCACGTGGCATCGCCGCAGAATGGCGATACGGAGATGCGCGATGCGGGATTCCCGGCTGTCAATAACCAGTAGTGCTGGACGATCAGGCCGTTTCTGTGGACGAGCATGGTGGAAGACGTTTATTGGACGAGTCACTGACTATGAGTTGCTTTATGGAGGACATGCAGGCAGGCAGGCACGAGGGAGAGATTCCACGTCTCCTGCGTGGAATGGGAGCGCTTGGTGCTATGAACAAATCACGGGAGAGGGGACCACCATTTCCCCTTCTTTCTTCGATATCAGGAGGCATGTTTGTTAACGAGGTACGTTGGCGTTGGAACCGGCTGGGCTGGGCTGGGCCGTTCATGCCACGGCATAGCTGCTACAGCCCCAGATTCGCATATTCGAGCAGCAGCAGCAGTAGTGGCATAAGTAGCAGTAGCATGAGATTTACGGGTAATCGTTAGTAATGATAACAAGCGCGACAAAACCCTCTCACCTGCTTGCAAGCTAGCTTGCACGCCCGTCCGTGGTCCTGAGTTCGACCATCGCACCAACAAGCACCACACTGCACGGCCACGGCCACTGCCACTGGGGCTCCACCGACTAGTCCCAAGCTTAGGCTGTGCACCGCCATACCGCCACCGCGTCCACGTTTCCCAGGCTGGAGACCCTGCATTTAGGAGGCCCCCCCCCCTTTTGCCGATCGGCTGTTATAAATACACGAGTATATAATTTTTTCTTGTTCGCTGTGGATCTGTCTCTTAGCGCAGACGCGCGTTCGCCGCTCTACAGACTGGTGGTTGTTAGGTAGGAATGACACATGTCAGCGGCTGGACGGCACGGCAACGCAAAGGGGGCACAGGAGAAGTGTGGATTGAGGATATAGATGGTAAGGAGTAAGCAAACAGTGTATCTCTGCGAGCCACCCGTGTTGGCCCCAAAATGTAGAAAACCCCCGCTCAACCACTCGTTGCAATCAGATCAGATCTCGGTCGTGGCTCTGTCATGGTAATGCGTTATCAAATACAGACGTCGCACCCGCGGCTTATTTCTGCATCATGAGCTGGACGAACTCATTGTCTGGCGTGTGTTAGCTGGAAGCCGTGATTCGGGATTGGAGGTATCCTACAGTCGATGCGGCCGTCGCCGTCCTGATCGGCCTCCCTGATCATCTCGTCGACCTCGTCGTCGGTGAGCTTCTCGCCGATCGAGGTCATGACATGACGCAGCTCGGCGGCGGAGATGAAGCCGTTGTTGTCGCGGTCGAAAACCTTGAAGGCTTCCCGGATCTCCTCCTCGGAGTCGGTGTCCTTCATCTTGCGAGCCATCATGGTGAGGAACTCTGGAGGTCACTGTCAGCGGAATCTCTATCGTGACGTTGGGAAGGGCAGGTTCGTACCGGGGAAGTCGATGGTGCCGTTGTTGTCGGCGTCGACCTCGTTGATCATATCCTGCAGCTCAGACTCGCTGGGGTTCTGGCCGAGCGAGCGCATGACGGTGCCGAGCTCCTTGGTGGTGATCTGACCTGTAAGGTGGCATTGTCAGCTATGCGCTTCCGGAGTGGCCATGTGGCGCGGTTGATGTAGCTTTCCAGCTATACAGGGGGTCGCGAGGCTAGCCCCAGCACATTGGGGGCCGTTGCGGTGCATGTGATGGCCACATTTCGATGATTCTTCGCCGGTGGTACGGTCGTGCTTCGGAGAGAGTACTAACCATCGCCATCCTTGTCCTGTGCACAAATCAGTCAGCAAGCTTGTCGTGTCTGCGCAGCACATGCTCTCGAGTCGCCAGGCTACAGTGCGCCGCACAGGGGGTCAGAAATTACTTACGAAGAGGGAGAATGCCTCCTTGAACTCGGAGACCTGCTCCTCGGTGAGAGAATCAGCCTGCAATATGGCGTTAGCACTGCGGAGCGAGGGTTGCTGGCGAGCGGGCGCTGTGTTGATTTCCCAAGGCGGGGTATGGGCATGGGCGCGGGAGGCCAGCGCGGGGCATACGCACCATGTTTGTTGTGGGGTGGTGGTTTGGCGGACGAAGTGCAGAGTCGAGCGGAAAATAGCCGGCAGACAGGTGCAGGCTACGGCGGGGTATATAAAGGTCGGTGTGGTGTGGTGTGTGCAGGAGGTTTGGCCGTGTTTGCGGCTGGACAGTGAGGGTGGAGCTCGCTGTCAGATTGGCGGCGTTGGCGGCGCCCTGTGCTGTTGGGAGAGGGCTAATTACGGCCAAGAAGGGTAAGGCGGGAAGGTACAGCCCGGCCCCAGAGCTGTGCTCCTGCAATGGTGCGGCTGCCGGGCCAGGCGACCCAGGCGACCATTCATTCAACGCGATCCCAATCACCCAGCGCACCAGTGTGTCCCAGCGACCGTTGAAAGCCCGCGACCGCGACTGCGACTGCCATGATATAGTCGCATTGAAGCTCGCGCACCCATCATGTGGCGGGACCGCACCAACCTGTACGCCGCACCACGCTGCCACTACTATACATGTGTTCTCGCTGACGTAGCCTGTATAGCTTCATATCCTACCGCCAGTCCTACTCGCACCACCCGCAGAAAAAGGCACGCTATGGCGGGCCCGGCTCGAATGGCTTCGGCGACAGCAGGCGCATGTCGGAGGAGCGGCAGGGGCTCATGGCCGGTGGTGCTTTCGAAGACGACGGCGACGCGGTGATCGAGATGGACCTGCTGCCTCCACGCTGGCTGGACGTGCAGGACGAGATCACAGATCACCTCGCAGAGATCGCGAAACAGACGCGCAAGCTCGACCAGATGCACCAGAAGCACGTGCTCCCAGGCTTTGACGACGAGGACGTCAAGAAGAGGGAGGAGCGCGAGATCGAGCAGCTCACGCAGGAGATCACCAGAGGCTTCCAGAGATGTCAGCAGGCAATCAAGAGAATCGAGACCATGGTGCGCGAAGCAAAGCAGCAAGGCAACATCAACCAGGGCGAAGAAGTCATGGCGCAGAACCTCAAGATCTCGCTGGCGACAAGAGTTGGCGAAGTGAGCGCCATGTTTCGCAAGAAGCAATCTGCATATTTGAAGAGTAAGTGGTCGTGTTTCTCCAAGGCTTTCGCGAAATCTCTCTGACGTCGAAAAGAACTCAAAGACCTTGGTGGCTTTGCGTCGCCTTTCCGGTCGGCAACGCCAGTGCAGAACCCCTACAACGATCCTGCCATGCAAGAATCAGATGCCGACCGCTCCTTTGCACAATCCACATCTCTCCAGACCAAGCAGCAACGTATGCGCCACGACCCGAACGAATCGATGATTGCTCAGCGCGAGCGCGAGATTGAAGACATTGCACAAGGGATCATCGAGCTTGCGAATATCTTTCAGGAGTTGCAAACCATGGTCATTGATCAGGGCAGTATGCTCGACCGCATTGACTACAACGTGGAGAACATGAGCCGGGACGTGAAGGAAGCAGACAAGGAGCTGAAGGTGGCCTCTGGCTATCAGCGAAAGACGATCAAGAGAAAGATCATGCTGTTGCTCGCGATCCTGATCGCAGGTGTTTTCATCTTGCTCTCGTTGAAGTTGGGCACTCGGAGCAGCAGTCCCCCAGCCCCAGCAGCTCCAGCGGTCCCAGATGAAGAGCCGCCCATGGTGGCATTGCGGACCAGACGTCCACCCTCAGCACTACGAACCAGTCGCAATTGGCATCGACGGAAAAGACGGCTATGGAAGGGACTGGGGGAGGATACTCTGGACTTTTGAAAGGGCATGCAATGTAGACTTCTTAATGCAGCAATTCTGACATTGATCAAACGTTTTTTGTCATACATGCGAGTACAGCACTTTGCCACGGCCGACCGGACGCTGAGCACCCTGCAAGATTGGCGATAGTTAGGAGTACTTGAAATCCAATTGGTGGGTGCTAGGTAACTAGGGCTATCTTTAAGATGACTACACTGTCTGTCAGACACTTTTTGTTATTGCTTTTCCCTAGTTGAATCCTTCGAAGTGTAAAAGTGACCGGTCAGAGCTGGTAAGGTGCTGTAGTAGTACACGACGCTAAGGCCTGCAGCGTGAAAGCCGGGGTAGGAAGAAATGTTCGTGCGCAATGCTATTTCGAGAACGGCACAGCCTCTGTGCCACGCACAAGTATCGATCGCGTGGGCTGGAGCAACGTCGTGAAGAGCTTTGGGTGTGTCAACATGTTGCACGGTCTGACTAGGTTCTGCTGGCAATGCAATTGGGCGAGGATCAACGTGGGTATCCGTAACCGTAGAACGTTGAGACCTCGAATGACCATCTCCACCCCGTCGAATGAAGCGCGACGCATCTTGCAAGAGGCGATCTCAGCTTCGCCAGTGGAGTACCTAGGCTTGGCGCTCGGCGCAACGTAACGTTTATTGTGCATTCAGCAGGCATCAGCTAATAGAGATGCGCGCGGCGCAGCAGAGAACAGGCAAAGGGCCCAGTTGAATGCCATGTCGGGTAGTGGAACTTCGTATATTGTCACCCTGTCTTGTCCTGACTGTCTGACACTCTCGTGGAAGCGTCTCGGGGATTAAGAAAGGTAGCCAGGGTCGCGTTAGGCCAGGGTCAGCACTTGCACTTGCCTCACGAATGACAGCGGCGAGCTAGCACTGCCCTCCAAGTCCCAGCCCGTGAGCAACCTCCGAAACGTGAATTTGCTCATGAGACGTGGAGCCAGAGCAAACCTTCGCACCGTTCGCTAGCACCGAGGAGTCGTCACTAGCCACGCATCGCATTCCTCACGAACCGCCAACGCTGACCAAGTGGTGTTGCTATTCCAGGGTAGCTTACGCAGCTCCGCAACCACCTCCGCCCGCGCCCGCGCCCGCAGCCACAACTGCAACTCGACACGGCGCGCATACCGAATATCTGCAGCAACCGGGAGACGCGCAAGAGATTGGACAGCAGCAGTGCTGCGCGGATAGTGCTTCAGACATACCACGGCCGCAATGGCCGGCCGGCCAGGAGGAGGACCACCGCCTCACAGTGACAACCTGATCGACCTCGATGAACCAGAACCGCGATACTACTCCGGCGCGCGCCCGCCCGTGAACGATGCGGACATGCTCAACCGCTTCGACATCGACAATTCAGACACTGCGCCGCCGGGCAGGCCGTCCGTATCCTACGATGACTTCGTCGGTGGTAGACCCAACACCACGAATCTACCGGGAGGTCCTGGCGCACCGATAGGCCAGTCGCCATATCTGCAGAGTGGGAACCGCACAAACCGCGCGTACTCGCAGACATCAGACCTGCACAACTACCAGCGCTACTCCGACGCCGACTTGCCCATCGACGATGACCGGCGCTCCACGCAGGGCTACTACGCCGCTGGCGGCGCCTACGACCCTACGTCGCCAGGCCCACAACGGGGGGCCTCCCAGAAGAACCACAACAGGAATAGTATCCTGAGTCTTGGAGGAGGTCTCACGGGTCGCGTCAAGAGTATGTTGGGGCGAGGCAACGAGTACTCGGAGATGGACCTGCCATTGACGGAGCATGCTGCGCAGCAGGGTCAGTCGGGCGCGAGCACATACGACGATGCTCAATCCTCGAAAACGAAGAAGCGCAGTTCAGGCACCTTCAAGTTCGGCTTTGGGCGAGGAGCGCCGGACCCATCCACCCTTGGCCCCAGGATGATTCAGCTGAACAACCCCCCTGCCAACGCCGCGAACAAGTACGTCGACAACCACATTGCGACCACCAAATACAACATCGTCACTTTCCTACCCAAGTTCTTGTACGAACAGTTCTCAAGATACGCCAACTTGTTTTTCTTGTTCACTGCGGTTTTGCAACAGATACCCGGAATTTCTCCCACCTCGCGATACACCACCATCGTACCCTTGTTCATCGTATTGCTTGTATCGGCGGTCAAGGAATACATTGAGGATTATAGGCGAAAACAATCTGACTCGCAATTGAACAACTCGAAAGCGCAGGTGCTTAAGGGGTCATCTTTTGAAGACACGAAGTGGATCAATGTTGCCGTCGGCGACATCATTCGAGTCGAGTCCGAATCACCATTCCCTGCCGATATTGTTCTGCTCGCCTCGTCCGAGCCGGAGGGCTTATGCTACATCGAAACTGCCAACCTGGATGGAGAGACCAACTTGAAGATCAAGCAAGCTATCCCTGAAACCGCCGACTATGTCAGTCCCTCCGACCTGGGTCGACTTGGTGGTAAAATTCGATCAGAGCAGCCTAACAGTAGTCTGTATACCTACGAGGCGACTTTGACCATAGCCGCTGGAGGAGGAGAGAAAGAACTGCCCCTGCAGCCCGACCAGCTTCTGCTACGTGGTGCTACGCTTCGTAATACACAGTGGATACACGGTGTGGTAGTTTTCACGGGTCACGAAACAAAGCTTATGAGAAACGCTACTGCGACACCGATCAAGACGACCGCTGTCGAAAGGATGGTCAACAAGCAGATTCTTATGCTTGTCTTCATTCTTGTCGGTCTCAGCGTTGTCAGCTCTGTTGGAGATGTCATCATTCGATCGACGCGTGCGAAGAATCTCGAATATCTGAGGCTCGGTGAATTCAATGGTGCAAAGCAGTTCTTCTCTGATCTACTAACATATTGGGTTTTATACTCGAATCTGGTCCCTATCTCCTTGTTCGTGACAATCGAAATTGTCAAGTACTATACAGGTTCCCTGATCGATTCGGATCTCGACATTTACTACGAGCCTACAGACACACCGGCGAATTGTCGAACGTCCTCGCTGGTGGAAGAGCTTGGTCAGATTGAGTACATCTTCTCCGATAAGACAGGTACCCTGACTTGCAACGTGATGGAGTTCAAGCAAGCCTCCATTGCTGGAATCCAGTATGCCGACGAAGTACCGGAAGACAGGAGAGCCACTGTAGAGGATGGTCTTGAAGTCGGTATCCATGACTTCAAGCAGCTTGAGCAAAACCGACAGACACACCAAAACAGGTACATTATCGATCAATTCCTTACACTGCTCTCAACATGTCACACTGTCATTCCTGAACGAGGCGGCGAAAAAGGTGCCATCAAATACCAGGCTGCTTCTCCTGACGAGGGTGCCTTGGTAGAAGGCGCGGTCACGCTCGGTTATAAGTTCACAGCAAGAAAGCCCCGAGCTGTCATTATGGAGGTTGATGGACAGTCAAAAGAATACGAGCTATTGGCTGTGTGCGAATTCAACTCGACAAGAAAGCGAATGTCGACGATCTTCCGCACACCGGAGGGCAAGATTGTCTGCTTTTGCAAAGGCGCTGATACTGTTATTCTGGAACGCTTGGCAAAGGACAACAATCCGCACGTTGAGACGACTTTGACTCACCTTGAAGAGTACGCTGCCGAAGGTCTCCGAACGCTTTGTCTGGCAATGCGCGAGGTGACCGAATCTGAGTTTCAAGAATGGTGGCAGATCTTCAACACGGCCCAGACCACTGTCAGTGGCAACCGCGCCGAGGAACTGGACAAAGCCGCCGAGCTCATCGAACATGATTTCACTTTGCTTGGAGCTACTGCTATTGAAGACAAACTGCAAGATGGAGTACCGGACACAATTGCAACCCTCCAGTCTGCTGGTATCAAAATTTGGGTTCTGACAGGCGATCGACAGGAGACAGCGATCAACATCGGCATGAGTTGCAAACTGATTAGTGAAGACATGAGTCTACTCATTATCAACGAGGAGTCGAAGGAAGCCACAAGAGACAACATCGCCAAGAAGTACAATGCCATTATGAGCCAAGGTGCCGGAGGCGCTGAGATGGATGTTCTGGCTTTGGTTATCGACGGCAAATCACTGACATATGCGCTTGAGCGCGACCTTGAGAAGCAATTCCTCGACTTGGCTGTAAGGTGCAAGGCCGTCATCTGCTGCCGTGTCTCTCCTCTACAGAAAGCTCTCGTCGTCAAGCTTGTGAAGCGCCACCTCAAGGCCATCCTGCTTGCTATTGGCGATGGCGCAAACGATGTGTCCATGATTCAAGCCGCCCATGTTGGTGTTGGTATCAGCGGTATGGAAGGTCTTCAGGCAGCGCGCAGTGCCGATATCTCTATTGGCCAGTTCCGTTACCTGCGCAAACTACTCTTGGTCCACGGTGCATGGAGCTACCAACGTGTCAGCAAGGTCATTCTCTACTCTTTCTACAAGAACATCGCTATGTTCATGACCCAGTTTTGGTACTCTTTCCAGAACGCTTTCTCTGGACAGATCATCTACGAGTCTTGGACACTAACGTTCTACAACGTCTTCTTCACCGCCGCACCGCCTTTCGTCCTCGGTATCTTCGATCAGTTCGTCAGCGCTCGACTGCTCGATCGCTACCCGCAGCTCTACCGCCTTAGTCAGGAAGGTGTCTTCTTCAAGATGCACTCGTTTTGGTCGTGGGTGGCCAACGGCTTCTACCACTCATTAATCCTCTACTGGGGCTCCCAAGCCATCATTCTCTGGGACTGGCCGCAATGGGACGGTCAGAACGCCGGCCACTGGACATGGGGCGCGGCTTCGTACACGGCCAACCTCGCCACGGTGCTCCTCAAAGCCAGCCTGATCACCAACATCTGGACAAAGTACACCGTGATCGCGATCCCGGGATCTTTCCTCCTCTGGTTCATCCTCATGCCCATCTACGCCACCGTGGCGCCCATGGTCAACATCTCCAACGAATACATCGGTGTCATCAACCGCCTGTTCCCCGACCCGCGCTTCTGGGCCATGGTTTGCGTGCTCCCGCCGCTGTGCCTGATCCGCGACTTCGCCTGGAAGTACGCGAAGAGGATGTACTTCCCGCAGAGCTACCACCACGTGCAGGAGATTCAGAAGTACAACATCCAAGACTACAGACCGAGGTACACAATCTCCCCCCCCCCCCCTCTCCTCAATTTTCAAGATATATGGGCTAACGGTGTCATTTGCAGAATGGAGCAGTTCCAAAAAGCCATCCGCAAGGTACGCCAGGTGCAGCGCATGCGCAAGCAGCGCGGCTATGCTTTCTCGCAAACGGATGAGAGTCAGGCGCGCGTCCTGCAGGCGTACGACACCACACAGCAGCGTGGTCGGTACGGCGAGATGGCGAGTTCGAGGAAGTGAGTGCGCGAACGAAGGGGGCGCGTGCGGAGTTTTTTGCTTTGCTACCTGGGGCGTTTGGCCGGTACGATATGAATGGGATGAATCATCTGTTTACAGCGACGGGTGGGCCGTAAGGGGTAGGAGGAATGGAGAGAAGAGAATAGTGGTGGCGGTAGGGGTAGGGTAGTGTGTATTGATCATAAACCTTTATGGAAGATTTGGGCAATGGCTTCACTTGCATCGCTTCCCGTTCAGTTTGCAGATGTATTCAAATTCGCAAACCAGATTCACATGGCAACCCGGAGTTTCAATTCGCCACCATCCCGTCCGCAGCACCACCTTCCCCCTCCCCCTTCCCCTCCCTCATCCCCCGCCCCTTCCCCACCACGCCCCCGACCTTCTCCACCAGCCTCCCCAGCGTCGAACCACGGCCTCCTTCGCCATGTCCCTCGTCGCTGAAACTCCCCGTCTTGTTCCCCCACCCGGCCCCGGCCGTGCAAGCGGAGCCGTACACGTGCGCGTTGCTGTACGGCGCTGAGCCGTGGCGGGCTTGGGAGTCGAAGCGCAGGGGCTCGTCGGTGCCGTGGGCCGTGTCGGCGGTGTGGGAGGAGGAAGAGGTGGTTTGCGAGAGTTTGTTGCCGAGGCCTGCGCCGCCGGCGTAGGTGGGCGGCTGTGAGCAGTCAGCGTTGGTTTTTTTTTTTGGGGGGGACGAAGGCTGAGGGTGAGACGCGGGGGTTTGGGCGACGGGAGGCGTGGGTGAGTCGGTGGGGAGATACTTGGTTCTGGCGTTCGGGGGGTGAGGAGACAAAGGGGGGTGGTGATGGGGATGGGTGCGGGTGTGGAAGGTAGGGTGACGGAGCGGAGGCGTACGTCGTGCGTGTCTGTGAGGCCCAGGCGCGTGGAGGCGTGGTCGTGGTCGTGGGACGAGGGGGAGATGTCCGGAGCTGTGCGGTTGCCGTAGCCTGCCATGTTGATTCGAGGGGCAGATGGGTGTTTGGGTAGGTAGAGTAGTGTGCTAAGAATACGGGTTTTGGTAAGTGTGTACGTTGTAGGTTGTAAGACTTGGGTTGAGTTGAGGTAGCTGATAGCAACTTCGTCTCTATATATGTATCTACCCTACACGACAGGCTATATGGGCTGCTGCTTACTATTCTACGGTGTCTCGTAGCTACCTACCGAGCGAATGAATGGTCAGTCCGCTCGGTAGGAAGGGCAGCTCAAGCCACATGAAGTCACACATGCTGGGGTGGGCTCTCAGCTCCCATGCGGGCGGGGGAAGGGGGGCAGTATCGAAGCCTTGTAAGAGGTTGGAAGCGGAGAGCCAAGAGGTTGCTTGTGTGGTTCCGATGCGCTTATGTGTCTGGGCGGAGGAGAGAGCCGTGAGGTGATGGTGAGCAGGTGTTGTGCTGGCCCTGCCATATTCCAGCCCCCAATGCTATGAAAGGTGATTTGGATGTGGAGATTGAGCAGTTCTGGTACCCCGGTATGGCCTACCTAGAGCCGAAATGTCAAGTGCAACGGCTTCTTGCGTATTGTAGACTTCAAGTTTAGGATCTGAGGTCGGATGTTGGAATACTCCCATTCGTTCGATTGCGTATGCAGGTAGCTGCGATAAGAAATAGCTGAATATCCCGATGTGGCGATTGCCTGCTGATCCAGATAAGGATGAGAGGCGTTGCGTCACTTGTGGCTGTTGAGTCCATCTAGACCCTTGATGTGTGGCTCACATGTCGCCGTGTCGAACTCCTAAAACGCCAGATGCTAAAACCCCGATACTGCGCCAAGAAAATGCAGACAACTCAAGCCTGATGAAGAATGTGTATACCACGTTGTCTTCGGAGCGGAGATGATATTGAACCTGGAATGGCTCATCGTACGTACTTGGACTATGCGCGGCACGTTAGCAGGATCCCAAGAATATAGTTGTGGTAGGGATGGGAAGGACTTGCCATGAACTTCTTGTGGAAGTCGGAGCGCAGCATGTCGTTGATGAACTCCTTCTTCTTGTTCCTGTCCTCGGTTCCCCTTGCCTGGTTCTTGAAAACCACATCATCGTCCCATCTGCGCTTCATGGTGAAGTCCTCCTTGTTCAGCAATGGGTTGCCGCGTGCGACGTCGATCTCGCGCTGCTCCTCCTCCTCGGCGGCGCGTTCGCGCTCTTCTTTGGCCTTGGCTTCGGCGCGCTCCTTCTTGATCTTCTCCAGCTCGCGCATGAGCGCCGCAGTCTCGTCTTCTTCGTCATCGTCGCTGCTGATGGGTCAGCACAGCCAATCGCGCTTGGGCGATGTTTGCTTACTCTTCATCGCTGCTTTCCTCCTCTTCGCTGCTATCGTCTGCATCCACATCCCTGTACCTCTCCAGCACTTCTATCCGCCGCTTCTTCGCAGCTGCCTCGCCTTCTTCACCTCCTTCTTCCATAGCTACGTCCTCAATCTGACGTTTCGGTGCGCTGTCGGTAGCAGCCTCGGGCTCGACGTATGTTCCGTTTTTCTTCGCATAGTGGCGCGCCTCGGCCTCCAGAAGCTCGGCGCGCAAGTCGCGCTGATAGCCGTCGGCATCTCCGCCCTGCCCGGCCTGTCTGTGCTTAAGCGTTGTGTGCGCAGGAAGGAGGCGCTGGTGGTAGGCGACTCCGCGCTGCGCTTCCTTTCCACGTGCGGGATCGAACGTCGGTCTGTGGGCGGTCGTCATAGCGTCGGTTCGTACTTGGAAGGGTTCTGTGTGTTATGCAGCAAGATTCGGGAGTCTTGCGCGTTGTTGGTGGTGGTGTCTGCAGAGCGGAAGGTCGCGCTGGTGCTGGGATGCTTTCGAAGAATCGCGCCAAGGCTGTCGATCATGGACTTTCGCTGACGCCCCGCTACATTTTTAGAGCACTGGCACTGGCACTGGCACTCTATGCATTGACATCACTACCTCAAAAACAACGATTGTAGCAGAGTCAAGATAAGATGCCTCGTGAAGCAGAGATCTCCATCAACGAACGCGAGTTCATCAAGCAGGCGCTGCAAGAGCAGATTCGCCTCGATGGCCGCGCATTTGACGCATTCCGTCCTCTGGAGCTTACCTTCGGCGACGAGTACGGTGTTGCAGATGTGCAGTTAGGCAAGACCAGGTCCGTAGAGCCGACTTCAACATACTTGAGCCTGTCGAACTGACTTGTGCCAGGGTTATTGCCCGTATCTCAGTAGATGTAGTCACCCCGGCACCTGAGCGCAAGTTCGACGGCGTCTTCCAGATTGTCACCGAGTTCTCGCCCATGGCCGCACCTTCGTTCGAAATTGGGCGACCAACAGACGCTGAAGTGATTCTCTCGCGCATCCTGGAAAAAGCCATTCGCCGCTCCAACGCCCTCGACACCGAGTCACTCTGCATCATTGCGGGGCAAAAGTGCTTTGCTCTCCGCGCCGACGTACACATCATCGATCATGATGGAGGCCTGATCGACGCCTCGTGCATCGCCGTCATGGCTGCGCTGCAGCACTTCAGACGGCCAGACGTCCAGGTCGAGGGCGAGAAGGCCATCATCCTGAGCGTGCGCGAGCGCGAGCCCATCCCGTTGTCTATCCTGCACCAGCCTCTCTGCGTCACCTTCTCCTACTTCGAGGATGATGAGGTCTATCTTGTAGACGCGGATGCGGCCGAGGAGCAGGTTCGCCAGGGTCAGGTCATCATCACGATGAACAAACACGGCGAAGTCTGCCAAATCGCAAAGTACGGCGGCGCAACCATCAATCCCCTGGCTCTTCTGCAGTGCACCAACATCGCGCTGGACAAGGTCAAGCAGATTGGCAAGTTCATCCAGCAGAAGCTCGACGACGACAATAAGAGGAGGAACCCAAAGAGTTTGATGGCCGAGCTGAGCGCCGAGAACGCTAGAGAGAATGCTGCAATCCCAGGCTGAGCAGTCTCGTTGCCAGTTCTTACGAATCACGACACGCCCAGCCAGCAACCAGCGCGCCGATGCTCCGCAGTACGTGGCTGCAGCACCGCGCGACATTTCGTCCGGAGTGTAAAATCCCCTGAATGGACCCAAAGCGGGTCCAGAACTACGACGAGGTGGTGGGTCAACGTCCGGAGATCAGGTGGAGCTCCGGGCTGTAGCTTACAGAGGGCGCAGCATGGTGAAATGCAAATAGCCAAGTCACCATGGAGATGCATTTCAGGATTAGTTGTGGCAACATTGTACTATGTAGGTCGATGCGGAGGCAGCCATTGCTGACCTCAACGTAATTTGAAGCCACATGACAAGGCAGATACAACAATTCAGCCATGCAAACTTGCGAATTGGTGTTTACCAAAACTCAAATTCCAGATGCTGATGCTGACTATGCATGCGGTCTATGGACCAAGGCCATGGACCCACCTGCCTCAACGCTCGGTCGGTGCCGAAAGATCCCTGCACCTTGTAAACATCACCACCATCAATCCACTTGCCCAACGTCTCGTCCGCAGACATGTGAAACCCCGTCCCGTATGCATCGGCCGAGCGCAATAGATATATGCTGGCTGCGACTTGCTCCTCTGCCCTAAACGATACATCTGCTTCTCAAGCTTACATCACGCAATTCGTGATCGCAAGACCTCGAACATTGCGTCATCTTGTGACGTCGTCTACCAGCGCCTCCATCCTACTATACGAACGAGCATAACACTGAGCTTTCCCCACGGAATTTCACGACATTGACACCCACACATCGTACTTCGAATTCGAAATGTCAGAGAAACTCGTCCCTTCAGACCCGGCTAAGGTCATGGTGATCCGTGACGTGGTGCCGCGAGTGATCACAACGCTATCCGTCCCCTTCTGGCGGTTCGGCAAGATAAAGATTGGCGGACGAGGCACAATCGGTAAGCCATACTCAGGAATACTACTTTATCCTACGTTACAGTAAACTGATATTTCGATTGACAGTACGCCTGGCCACAGGCAACCTCGCCGTCTTCTCCCCCGTCGCGCTCACGGACGAAGTAAAAGCCAAAGTGGCCTCGCTGGGCGAAGTACGCTACATCTGCGCCCCAGATGCTGAGGTACACCCTCCCTCTCCGCTCCTTCCTCTCCAACCAAACTAACCACACGCACAGCACCACATCTTCCTCGGCCCCTGGCACGCCGCCTACCCGCAAGCCCAGATAATGGGCCCAGAAACGCTCCCAGAGCTGCGCGCCAAGGACAAATCCAAGGAGTCCGTCCCCTTCACCCACCTCTTCAAAGAATCCAAGCGCCTGGACTCCGTCTCCGCCGAATTCGACGCCGAATTCGACTGGGAATACGTCCCCTCCCACGCCAACAAGGAAATCCTCTTCCACCACCGCCCCACCCGCACCCTCATCGAGGCCGACTACCTCTTCAACTCCCCATCTACAGAACAATTCTCCAAAACCGGCGTCGACGCCTCCTCCGGCATCTTCACCAAGATCTTCGGCGCCCTGACGAGCACCCAAGGCAAAGCGCTCGCGCAGCAGCGCATGATCTGGTGGGGCACGAGCGCGGGGGATCGCAAGGGGTTTGCGGCCAGCACGGCGCGCATCGACAAGTGGGATTTCGATCGCATCATTCCGTGTCACGGGGATGTGATTGAGACCGGGGGCAAGGAGGTGTTTAGGAAGGTGTTGAGCTGGCACCTGGAGTTGGCGCGGAAGGAGGGGTTCAAGGAGTCGTAGGCTGGCGATGGAGGGGGTGGATGAGATGAAGCGAAGGGGAGGGGAGGGCTATGGCGAGCGGGCGAGAGCAAAGCGTTGTGCGTGCGATGCGAGGGATGCGTTGCTTCTATACCTCATTTTTTTTCTTTTTTACTTCCATGGAGTTTCCCACGTTCATGCGCAACCTGACACCCATCCCCCCACGCGTTTTCCGTCTCCGATGCAAACCCCCCCCCCCCCCCCCCATTTAGCAGCACCAGTTCGCGCACTCTCCCCTACCCACACTCATTAATCTCCCTCTTACACACCTCGAGTATTATAAGAGCAAACTCATAGCTAAACTCATCCACACTACTGTTCTCCACTCTGCACTGCATCGATACTACACATATAATTCACACTCGAATCCACGTAGAGAACAGTACTGAACTCCAGAC